>VWYI01023232.1:0-55611 GCA_013399455.1 Anthoscopus minutus
CCTAGCACCCCATCACTTTAGGAAACAAAGTCATAATAAATTAAAGAAACTGAATAAATTTTGACATACCACAAAGTTTATTTTTTTTTAAAGTGATGGTAATATTCTCCTATTTCTAAAATATGAGGGCTGAAATCCAGCCCCACTGATATTCTGGGAGGCTTACTGCTGGTTTCTCTGGGACCACAGTGATTCCTTTTCTCTTCTTATTTAAAATAAGACTAATTTAAATAATAGCCTTATAAAAATGTATGGGTTTTTTTTCTCTCCCTCTGGCTTTTCTATCCCTTTTCTTTGTTCAGAATAAGATGTTCATTATTTGTCCAGTAAATGAATAATCTGCTAATTAACTGCACTTGTTATGTGATGAATATTCAATTACCATAATGGGAAGGGGAAGAAGATGTATCATACCTATGAAATTTGTTGTTGGGCTGTGAATTGGCATCCACCTGGTTGCAGTTGCTCACTCTGAAAAGCTATCCAGGTTTGTTATATTTGAGAATTATAGGAGCACACAGCCCATTTGCAGCCATATACAAAAGGTGAATACCTTTTTCTCTGTGTCTTTTAACAGTATTATTCAAACAAATTGAATTCAGAGATAATTTGTGTTCTGTCTAGTGATAAGAAAAAGGAATTATCAAGTGAATTAAATTTATTTCCTGTCTTTGAAAAATGGTAACCCTTTCAGATCATGTTAATCAAGAAGTAAGAGCATCCCCAATGGAAAAACAGGCCAAACTCTTCCTGCACTAAACACTACAAAATATACTTGAGTATGTGAGTCCAAGTCTCATTGTTTCACTCTTCTTGGTGGTGTATGAAACAATACCAGAATTGTCTAGTATGAAATGCTACAAAGCCAGCATAATGGTCCGTGTTCTAATCATCAAGGTTTATCCAATTAACACAGAAAAGAACAAAAGGGAATCAAGTCCCTTGAAAAGGGAACCAAGTTCATAGAACAGAATGGTCTCATTTCTGTGCAAGGGAGAGGCTGTCGGTCTGATACTCCTGTGCATCTTGTTCCCTGAAATTTAGAGTGGAGTTATTATTAGTGCAGTATGACACTACTCCATCTAAGCTAACTGTGACCTGGAATATTCCTACCACAGCCTCCACACTAGTGTTATACCAAATCTCCAGAGAACTGCTGCTTTACAAGGATGACTGCTTTTGCTCTATTTACTGCCAATTAAGGATTATTGTGGAATACTATGGGACACAACAATAACACTGGAAATGATCCAAATTTAGTCCAGAACACTTCTCTAACCTAAGGATAAAGGGAAAAAAAATAGCAAAAAGTTATGCAATGTTAAAGACTAGAATTACTGATGGTATATACAATCAAGCTCTGTGGCCAAGTGCTGGGGAGGAATTATCTCATTTGTCCTTTGGGAGGCAGAGAAGTCTAAACAAAACCAAACTTGCTGCCATAGTTAATTTGCATAAAAATGCTATTCATAAATCCTAGAAAATCACTCCACAGGCTTAGATTTTAGTAGTACTAGCAAGTGTTAAAGGAGAAAAAAAACATGAGGAAAGAGATTAAAGTTTACAACCAAAGTTTATTTCTGGATAGTTGTAGTTCAGCGCAGTGGTTTTCAATACTGGAAACATGAAATGCTGCTTCAGGTTTATTCTATAAGGCAGGCTGCAGAGGGGGCTTGCAGACACTAGAGAGGATGCCTGGATGCTCACAAACGTCCCTCTACACATCTTCTTTACCAGAGTCAGTATGGAATGTCATGGGGCAAAAAACAGATCTGAAAATAGATCTGAAAATGGTGGTGGTAAGGTAGATCCCAATACATTTTTGATATAAAGAAAGATTAAAGTGTCAATAGCTTCCTTTTGAAACTTTAAAAGTAACTTTTTTGACTCTACTTTTTCAATGCAAAATACTTGGATCTATTTCTTATACACTGTTCACATTTTCACACGTTTTCAATTGTATATTTTTAAATTTCTGATTTCCATTAAATAAAATTATAGAAAACCAATGAAAAAAATACTTCTGTTTTAAATAGTAGAAACCTTTTTTTGAATGCTTTCAATTTCTACAAAAAAAAAAGATCATCTCATGGAGGACAAAAGGCTTTTGTCTTCCTTTTTGCCTTTATGAAAAATTTTCTTTTTAGAAAAATGTCTGCCAGCTGTAAGGGCAATAAATGTCATTGACTGAGAAGTATAAAGGTCCCCTAGATAGTTCTAACTCTGTCCCTGACAGAGGTTAAGTTCTTTGTCAAGAAGTCATTGAGTTTATGTGCTACTAAAGCAGCATGCTTCCCAGCCTATATTTAGCTGTTTGAGGGTAGGTTATGTATGTTAGGATGATGGTGATAAAGCAGTTGTAGACTGCAACATAAGGCGATTTTCTTTACTGCACAATTACGGTTTATGTAACCATAAAGCTTTTGCCAGGGATGAAAAGTTGGGGAGGATTAAAGGAAATGCTATAAAACATATCAAAGTGGATTGCATAAACAATTGCCATGCTCTGGGAGATGGCTGATTAATTGACTGAAGTGAGAAATCTGCAGGATGTTGGCACTATGGATATATCAAAGGGTCTCAACCACCTTGTTTGCTTTGTTAAAGAGCCTTACACCTTTAACTACAAGAGTCTTCCCACAGGCAGACCTCCTTGAACATTTTTCTGTGCAGAGACAAGAGTACAGGATTTTGTTAGACCTCAAAAATTACAAGAGGAAAGATTTAAGGAATTAAATGTGAGTGTGTGTATGTTTGTAAAAAACTTTACCTGCTTCTTTGACCTCTGGCTTCTCTTTGAGCGATATCAGGAAAATAAAGCTCTTATTGTCCTTCCATCTGTCTTCCAAACTTATTCTTCCCTGGTGACAAGACCACTTTACAATCTTCAGTGACCATTTTCACTTAGCCACTGCTATCTGATCCCCTGATAAGAAACTTACTCACAAACAAAATGAGGCCCATAATGCAAAGACAGTGATCTCCTGTGTAAGTGCTCAGCTCTGACTGAAAAGTGCACACAGTTTAAATGTTCTGAACAGAAAGTTATTCAGGAGAGAGATTTTTTTATCCTGTCTTTTGGCATTAGTGTAGAGGCAATGATTTATCCTTTCTTAAATCCCAACCATCATGCATATACATAATTGTATATGTGTGTGTGTATATGTATATATTTTTGTATATGACCCTGGGTTCTCCGAATGTTTCATGCTGATTAAGTGCATAAGTAATGCAAAATCCAAGATAAACCATCACTACCCTGAAGTGGAAAAAACTTTGTCCTAATCAAAGTCCCAAGCTAAGTATTTTTAGGAGAGATGCTGAATCTTTTCTACATTTTCATTTTGTGTGCAAACATGGGAGAAAGGGAGTTGCGCATGGATTTCCTACTATACCACCATCACAAGTAGGAGTAAAAGATTTGGTATGAGAATTTAAAGTGCAGTAAAAATTTTTGTTACTACCCTGTTAAGAAAAGACAATGAAGATAGAAGTGTTGGAAATTCTTCCTGGCTAGAAGAATGTCTATATTTGTTAGGTTTTGCAGGACTATTTAACAAATCATTTTGAATAAAGAAAAAAAATTGACATAACAAAACAAGTATGGAGGAGATTGAGTAACATGAAGTGATTTCCATACAATTATGTGAAAAGAGTCATTTGCTTACTCTTTCCAAAACCTGCTGATTGACAGGTTTTCACTGAGCTTCTTCCTTAAAACAACAGAAAATTATTAGGATACTCCTGTTAGTATCTTTTAAAGTACTTACATTCAGCACAATGTCGATTTCCCCAGTACTTGCCTTCTATCTGTTGCTGTTTTTAAAAACATTCTAAAAGTGTATAAATATATGTAAATTTTTATAGTATAGCTTGTTGCTAAAATGCTATGGATGAAAATAGTTCTAAATATTTTATTAATTCCAGTAACTGTTGGGAAAATTTAGAACTTTAGGATGCAATTAGCAAATGTGACATATTATAAATGATTATCAAGAAATTAAACCACTGACCTAGAAAACCAGCTCCTAATGATAGATGTTGGTGTAGTACAGATACTCCAGAGACAAAGTAAGAAAAAAAGCCAACACAATAAAGTAGAATAAATTTTACATTTTAGAAATAAGATGTTGTGATTGTGATAGGCAAATTTTGACTAGTGCAACAGTATCCACAGAGGTTTAAATTAGCCACAATTATTTCTTCTACCATGGTTAAATTTCCTCACCACTGTCCAAGATAAAGGACTTATATTGCAGGTGTAATTATTCAAATATATCCATACTGGTTTAGCTGTGGCAGCAGGATCCTTTTCTTTAGAGGCAGAGAATGTTGACAGAAGGAGTTTTTCTGCCTGCATAGTTGTACAACTTCTCTAAACACCCAGAGGTCAGCCAGTAAAGCTCTTCTTTGTCAGCAGAGCTGTGTCCACATGGATTTTTTTGGCTGGCATAGCTATTTTGGCAAAGAATATGTGAGTTTTTTCACACTCTTCACTGACATAGCTGTGTGGATAAAACATTGTAGAGCAGAAGCAGCATATACACACTATATGTCTCTCCCTCCTCAGCTTGCCTTTGTTTTTCACCTCTTCACAAATTACTAAATTGAGGCACAGTTTGCTGAAGCAAGGAATAAACACAAGGAGTTTGAAGTATCACATCACTGTTACCCCAGATACTACTAGCAGATCATGGGATAAAGGAAATAGATGAATGGGTGGTGCAAGTACAATTTCTAGAGTTTCCCTTTTTTTTGCTGGGTTGTTTTTTTTTTTTTGTTATGACGATGTTAGACACTGATAAAAAAGTAACATATAGGCTTACCACTAGAAATTTTTGAGAATAGGCCCATCATGTTAAATATATATGGATGGGAAAAAGAGTCATCAAGGATCCACCCAAGCATGTTGAAGAGAACAGTTTTAATGAACTGGGAGCCTCACGACTGGGTCTGTTAAGGCTGGGCTCAGTTTGGGTTTCCCTGCCAGCATTCAGGAAATTCTAATCAAAGGAGAATTGATGTGTAGGCTTTACAACCAGGGTACCCTGCCAGTCCCAGTTGTCTCCTAGCATCCCATAGCCAGCTTGACACTTGAGAAAGGGGTTTTTAAAGCACTGCTTCTTAGCAAAAGGCCACTGAAATTTGACTCTCTTTTGCAGAGCCAAGTAGGTATTGGTACTTGCAACAACAGGAGGAAAAATAGCAATATCTTGCCTTCAGCTTCTGTTTACCAATGAGAAGTGGTAAAAAAATTCCAGCTTTCTCTGATCCACATACCAAGTGTTCATGTGTCACCAAAGTACAATCCCAAGTGTTCAGCCACTAAAGATCTCACCATTATGTTTGTCTTTTTATGCCTGTCTGCTCCCTTCTGTCTCCTGCTGAGAGCCCCTTTTTCCAGTGTTATGTGGGCTGAGTCACAGTGAGCAGCTGAAATGATTCTACAGAGTGACAGAAAGTCATAGATACTAGTTCCTAGGACAAGCTATGCCTCTCTCAGAACACCTTATTTTATCCAGTATGTTACTAAATAGCAGGTGGTAAGTAGAAATAAAATAGCTGTGATGCTTGTACATTTCTAGACATACTCTTTTCCTCCTCCCATTTTTTTATTTCCTCTTTTATCCCTTAATGCCATACTTGAACTTCTCTCAAGTGGGTCAATGAATAGTAAGTAGTTTCAATATCAATGAAAGAGGACTGTACTCCAGATGAGATTTTACCTGATTCCTTAGAAAGACAAGACTTTTCTACAGAAATTCCTAACAGGAATGTTCTAGTATGAACAAAAGAGTGTTCTACAGTAATAAGTGTTTTCTGAAGAGGTTGAACAGTAAGTGTTTATGTAGAATACATTTCTGTATAAACCGGGCAGCTAGAAAATAACTCAAATCTATGCTAGCCGTTCTGTGTAAATTCTTTTGCTTGGGCTAGCTGACCAGCCTGGGGCAGAAGGAATCAGAAACATTCATTATTCTACTTATTCATTAGAATGAATTCCCCTCCCAAAGAAGGCCAGTTATAAACGTGTGTGTCATTAACTAAGTAGGTTCAAGAATAAGAAATGGAAGAAAAAATAGAACATTGTGAAGCAGGCTTTGCAATTTTTCATCTTGCATATTATTTGCATCTCTTACCAAAAAAAAAATAAAATTAGTATGACACACCAAAAAAGAGCCTCAGATTCAAAGATAATCTTTTACCACAATAGGACAACTTCTAAGAGAGCAGTGGAGGAAGAAAAAAACAAAAAGAATGACAAAACAGGTCCAAAAATACTGATGTAAAAAGAGATAATTTATTCAAGTTATGACTAATGCATCTCTCTAATCATATTGTGATAACTGAAATCAAATTCTAGTGGATTATTGAGGTTATACAGGTCTGCTACAGTCATTATAACTGTATCACTTGATAAACATTTCAGCAAACCCAGAAAGAAAAAGAATGGCTTGAGTTGTTTTCCATTTTAACTCGACTGACTTGGTCAGACCAATCAGATTAAACCAGCAGGATTATTTGTTTTATGGGCCACAGAAAGCAGGATTTCAGTAGTGGGAACTGGGGCTTATGGTATTGATCTCACCAACAGGATTAACAGTGATTGCCTTCTAAGCTTGTAGACTGATAGGTGAGAAAAATAAAGGACAAATTCTTCAGTCAACTAGAAAATGTCAGCTAAGTGTCCTGGTGATGAAACTGTTACATTCCTGGATTGTTTTACACTGACACAGTGTAAAATGAGCAGGTAGTAGAGGACCATTTGTTTGCCCCAAAGGTACTATTGCAACTGATTTGTTTAAGAATGGAAAATTGATGCCTTTCTTAAGTATGAAGAAAAACAAACAAACAAAAAGACCAAAACCAAACCCTACTAACAAGAGTGTGTTAATTGAACTGTAATGAACTTTGTTCAGTGAAGAATCCAGAAAACATGGCATCACCTAGTCCACTGCATATATAGGTCCTTGTAAGTGCTCCTTTTCATTTAACTGCAATAGAACTTAATTTATTTTATACTCTGGCACACAACCTATAGAATACTTGCTTTCTTGTCCACTCATTTTTAAAAAATCTTTGGAAATTCTGATCATTTAACCAACCAAGTGGCCTTCTGTGATGGAAGCAGTATGTCAGCGAAGAATCAAAGTGTTAGCTGAATAGTTTACTTGGGTTTCTGTAAAACCTTTGACACGATCCTCCACAACATCCTTCTCTGAAAATTAGAGAGAGATGGATTCGATGGCTGGACTGTTAGATGGATAAGAAATTGGTTGGACTGTCACATCCAGAGGGTAGTGGTCCACAGCCCAGAGTCCTGATGGACGTCAGTGAAAAGTGGTGTCCCTTGGCAGTCTGTATGGGTCCAGTGTTATTTAATATCTTCATTAATAACACAGGTGAAGGGATCAAGTGCATCTTCAGCAAGTTTACAGATGACACCAAGCTGAATGGTGCAGCTCACACACGTGGAGGATGGGACAGCATCCATTGGGTCCTGAAAAATCTCAAGAAATAGGCCCACGGGAAACTCATGAGATCTAACAGGACCAGGTACAAGGTGCTGCACCTGGGTCATGGCAACCCATGGTACCAACATAGGCTGGGGGATGAACAGATGGAAAGCAGCCCTGTCAAGGTCTTGGGGATGGTGGTGGATGAGAGCCAGCAATGTGTGCTCACAGCCCAGAAAGCCCAGAAAATCTGAAGTGAGCTTACAAGTGAAGGGGAGAGAGACTATTTGCAGGAGCAGCTAGTGACAGGACACGAGGGAATGGTAAACTGACAGAGTGGGTTCAGAGTAGATAGTAGGAAAAAATTCTTTACTGTGAGGCTGGTGAGTCAAAGAAACAGGCTGCTTGGAGAAGTTATGGGTGCCCCATTCCTGCAACTGTTCAAGGTCACGTTGGAGTGGGCTCTGAGAAACCTGATATCGTGAAAGATGCCCCTGCTACTGACAAATGCTGACTGCATCCTGAGTGTTCTACACCAGCCCACTGCCTGTTTTCACAACTGTCCATGCCTTTCTTTGCTCCTGGAATTATTACTTTATGCTTCCTTTCCAGTTTCTAAGACTAGTGCTTAATTTAGCATGCAATATTCTTTTATATTGAAGGACTATCCTTAACCATGAGCAATACTTTATGATTTTTTTTCCAGGTAGCATTTCCAAATTCTGCAAATGAAATGATTAGAACTAAGAAATAGGTCACAACCTTGGTAACCATCTGATGTGAGACAGTGTCATCTGCTAGCACACTGGTTGTCATGGAAACTGACAATATTGGATTTTTCCTTCAATGCAACCTGTTTTATGCACAAATTATTAGCATATTATTAGCATATTAAATCTAAGACATTGACACTTCAAAGCAGACTACCCATGTGTTTTATGTGTGTCCATGAGTAACTTAAACACATTCTTATTGATATTGAGGAGAGGGTTCATCAGTTGAGGACTCTTACAGAGGAAAGAGTTTTTAGATTGGACAGTGCAGACTATTGCTTTTGACATGAAGAGATCTCAGGCTTGATCCCATTTACCTAATGACGCACCCAAGACTTTTGTATTGCAATGCTCATTTGCTTCACCTTTTTTTTTTTGCTTTCAATCATCTCAGAGTTAAAAGTTTGCTTGATGTAATACTAACTTTATGAGACATTGAAAATTTATATATGATTTGTTTTACTTTTGTCTCAGCTGGAATAAAAACAAAATCTTTTGGACTCTTTGAGAGAAAGCAAACAATTCCTTCATTCCTGCTGAGCCCTTTATTTCTTCCCCGGCCCTTTTCATCCAGAAGTTAAAATTCCTTTTTAAAGTGAAGACTAGTGCTCAGCTTTCACTCCCCTTTTGATCAATTAGCAAATGACTAAAGTGTAGCCTTTCTTCCTGCGTTGGCTTCCTTCATCTCTTCTGTATTAGTCTGCAGCACATACTACTTGCAAAGTAGCATTTCTCAATGACAAAAGATTCACTTAATAATTTTTTTTTATTTTCTCCATCCTGAAGATCTGTGTATAGTAACTTCAACTGTAGGAAAAATCCAGAGGCATGAAATGAGACCATTAACCTATTGTCAAAGAACAACTGTCATAGAGCGTATCATCTGAGCTGACATCCACGTCTCTTTCTCCTGTAAAAAACATTGTCCTTAAGAAAAAAGTTTGAAAGTTGAGAACAAAGGACTGAACTGAATTTCATCTTTAAACCTTTGAGAAGAGATAGGGTGACAGCCCATCACTTTTCCTTCCTGGAAAGCCTTGGTATGGCAATAACACCTCATGACCTGGAAGTTTTTTTCTCATAGCGCTCATAAAACTAATTCGCCTTCTCAGTAAGTATTGTCTTTCCCATTATTCACAGAAGTCAAATTTTAACTGTGAGGGAAAATTACTGTAAAATGTATGTCAGGAGATGGAGGAGGAGTTAGTCTAGGTCACAAAGTGGAACATGAATGTCCTTATAGGCACAAGGGAAAGTTCATTTGAAATACACAGAGGATTCACAAATTATACAAGTAATTTCTCTGGATCATATTTCTGTGCTTATTCTTAAAAAGTTGTGTAAAGTCAGTACAGAGACCAAAGAATGTCTATCTTTCCCTAATGTCTCCTGTCTCATTCTGAAATATTTATGTAATCTGCAAAATCAGCTGTACAAATTTGGTTCTTACATTATATGCCCTTTGGACATGGCTAATTTACAGAAATTTCATTCGCTGTCATAGTTGGATATAATTCCATGCCTTGAAGATGTTACAGGCTGTGCCTCTTCATGTCACCCATTTCCTATACATAATCTCAAGCACCAGCCTGTACTACTGCTGGAGTCAGAGGGAATATTCTGTATTTGCAAGTTTCATCAAAACTTTGTCTTCCTCCACAATACTTTGGTATGAAAAATAAATATGTATTAGCCAGAATAAAAGCTTCTTGCTACAAGAATTGTTATTCCTTTTTTAATAAAGGAGCACAGAAGACATATTCTCTTCACATTATTCACCATAATGATTAAATTAGGTAAATATACCAGCTTTTTCTCTATGACATTTTAATGGTCACTTTTTCTGATTTCTCTCTGTAATGCCAAATATTAAGGCTCATATAAATAAGAATTCTCTTTGCTCTCTGTTGAATGTATTGGAAGTATTTTGAATGCATATCAAGTAATGTGTAGGAGGGTTTTTCTTGGTTTTTAATTTCTTTTTTTATCCCCCCTCCCCTCAATAAACTAACGAATAGCTGTTTAAAAGTTCCAACTGTGAAGGTTAAAGAGTATTTGTTTATTTTTCACAATGGGAACACAAGAATCTTGTTTTCCCTTGTTCTGTTTTCTCTCTGAAGTTACAGGAACATGTTGCCTTCATTTCTAAGATTTCCAGTACATCACTACAACTCAATAACATACAGAAGCAGCAATTCTAGAAACTGTGTTAATGAAGTGAAACAGGATGTCCTATAGTCTTTTGATATGTCACTATGGCATTTTCTGATATTGATTTTTCCAATGTAATTAACAAAGGTGAAAAGAGTGCTACTGCAGAATCAACAAAATGTCCATTTATTTTTGTGATCAGAAACACAAGATTTTTTTCCCCATGGTTAAGTTTAGAAATGGCCAAGAAGAACAAAAATAGTCAGACTTCAAACTATAGTTTTCTATGCAGTTTTGGGAATATTTGTTTTCTGATCTATTCTGTAAACTATGTCATGGGGCATATTTTTTAGCTGACAAAGGTGATCTGGGGGGCTTATCATTTCAAGATCTTAGTCTTGGAAAAGTAAGTACAGATATATTAAATAAGCAACTGTATTTTAGTATTTATTGGGATGTCTCTTAGCTAGATTATTGTGTAGCTTCTCAAGTGTAACTCCCTTTAGATCTAATCTCCATAGAAAGTAATCCATCATAAACAAATACACAGAGGAACAGGCCACAGCCGTAACAAAAGAACACAGTTTTTTTTTCTATAATTTTCTTTTGTTTTCCCACCATTCTCACAGTGGCTTTCAAAGCCTTCTTTATTGTCATTTTGTTTTATCAAAATTGATCAGAGACCCTGGTGGCAAGCCCGAACTAAGAGAATTGATCTCAGGTTCAAGTAAGAGAGAATTAGAAATGGCTAAAGAACAATATTTTTACAGGGATTTTGACTAAATCTGGTTCTCAAGTTTTTTGTCAGTTTACTTAACTGCTTTTGGTATGTCACTACAAATGGCTTTTCCTGCACATTTTGGAGGGGAAAATTTTGGGTTCACTTGGTTTTAAGAATTTAAGAAGACGGTATATAAGAAAATCAACTTGTATGAACAAGTGAGAAGACAACTCTCAAACTTGATCACTGCCTTTGGACAAGAGTAAAGAGATGAATTCTTGCATGGCTTTCTGTTCCTCAAGTTGTTGTCCTTGATGAACTCTTACTCGCTGTAACTTCAGACCCTTCCACTAAAATATTCTTAGTCACCTGTCACTTTTTCTGCTATTCCATGCTTTTCCCACCAGATGGTAGGCAATAAAAGCAGGAAACAGAAGCTTGTCTATTACTGTATACTTAAAAGGAATCACACAAAATTAAATAAAGTGCATATGTGAAACAATTCTCCATATGCTGGTCTGCTTTTCATGCTTGCAACTAAAAGGCAGCACTGGAAGAGATCTGGTCAGCGCTTGCAGGTAGTTGATTAATGGCATAAGTAAGGCCTACATGAGTATATGCTACATATGTTATTGCATATTGAAAAGATGCTGTTTTGTCTCCTGTTCTGTTGTTCTCTAGTTGTAAACAAAATTAATTATTACCAGGATATTCATTTTCTGTCAATTCCTTTAAGGGAAAACACTTATTCCACTTATCCTGCTGTAACCAGATAAATGAAATTGTCTCCCCAATGTGTAAATTTCTTCTCCTGCCTTGTTAGTTCTGTCTTGTACATGAAGTACTCATTTAGTTGCAAAAACCAATTATCATCCCTGTCTGGATACATTAAGAATTTTCCTACAAGTCTTTTTCTCTCTATCACATTTTAAGCAACAGTGTACATGAATTATTCATATTACCCATCTTGCAGGCAGGTTTTTTATTATTAAATTCGATCATAATAATAGTTATTACCACAGTCATGGCAGTTTTATGAGTATTCTTCAATGCCATTACCTGAAAAGTTTTCAATCAAGACATATAAAAGATGCAAATCAATTTCCATAATAAAATTAAACTGTGCCATCTACTCTTTCATCCTTGCAATAGAGTTGATTGACAACTTCTGCCTGATAGTTGCAGCTGATAACTTGCAGGCAAAGTAATGGAGAATGGCAGATTCTTTTACTCTAATATCCTATGAAATCCAGTATTTTTCTTGTTTTGTCAGTATTTAATGTTCATGTCTTCATGTAAAAACACAGTGTTTAAAATGCAAACATTCCGTTTACAAAGATTCCTTCTAAACAAGAGAATTATTTCTCTCTGGAAATACAAGATTTGCCTTTTACTAATCAAAGGCATTGATGAATAAATGATATCATTTAATGAATTTTGGAAACAAATTAACTTTTTTTTGTATGTTCTGAGTAGCGTAGTTCTCCACAAAGAGGTCTTTTTCCAAGGAGGTTGTTTTCCAGGTGATTTTCCTAACTTCATCCTGCACTTTTATTTTGTCTTTCTCTCTTACTTGTTTTAGCACTGCTTTAGCACAGACTTTAATGACCACCTGATGGTTCTTCTTTGATTCCTTTCTGTGTAAGCACTTGATAACTTGTTCCTACTTCCTTGTTTTTTTACCACTTCTCTTTCCCTGTTTTCTCCCCATTTATCATTTCCTTGTGCTTTAGATCAAAGATGCTGTATAAATAAAACATAAAATGTAATGTCCACTAGTGCTAATACTAACTGCTGTATAATTTTGCCTTTGCTCTGGAGGTGGATTAAATTTTAATAAAAGGTTCAAATCTTTACTTCAGGTCCATTTACATAAATTGCAAGGTAGAGAAATGCATTTGTATTCAGAAAGTTTGGAATGGCATTGGAGTAATTAAGATGAGAATATAAACAGCATTAATAAGGATAAATGTGTCTTACTTCAGTTCAGTAAGACCTTACTTCAAGTAAGACCAAACAATACAAAATATCAATCAACTCTAATACCTTGGGAAATAAAGTGATCACCATTTAGAATCAAGAAAAAATTTATTTTCATGATACAGATTTGGACAATTCTATGCATTATGTAAAGGTTAATGTTCCCACTGAAGTTTCTGGGTGGCATCTGTTCAAAGGAGGCTCCTGGAGTAGTGACACTCTTGTTCTATTCCAATATAAAATCCTTATACTCTTAACAACTTCCTCCTTAATACTCAGAAACACTTAAAAAGCTAGATTGCATCACACTTCAGGAAAATAAATCATGCAAGACTGCTCTGATGTCTGTTATGTAATTCAATTTATTATGGCAAGGCTCTGGAATTAATGAGTGAATTACAATTTTTCCCATAAGCAATTTTTTATTTCTGGTAAGGTCATGTTAGGACCACTATTGTAATTTTTGAAGATGCATGATGAAAAATTAAATAAACTGTATATTTTCTATATGAATTTTATATTTTCAGTTCTATTTAGATGTTGTCTAGATTGCCGTTTAAATTATTCTTCAGTTTTTAATGTTACTTGCTTATTATGGCGTCTGTCAAAATCAATTTCTTATGAGAAATAATTTCTTTTTTCATCTGCAACATATCTTGAGAAGTTTGTTGATTTTTATCCAACCAGTGTATGGTGTATTAGTCATCTGTAACAGAATTTTAGTTTCTACATTTATAACTCTTCCTCTTCATGGCCGTTCTACCTGTTAGGTAAATAATAAATTATAAATAATTATATAATAAATATTACATCAATAATAATAAATAATAAATGATTACATCAAGTTTTCAAAAATTATTCTAACTGAATATTATGTTTGGAATTGATAGCTGCACTATGGCCCATGTGTAAAATATGCAGTTCATGTGTAAAATGAGATGTTAGAACAAATGCTGTTATTACTGCTTTTGGATAAAATGCCTTCTATACCACAGATCACAAGAAATTCCTGGAGGTGTTGGATGCAATTTTCCAAAATGCTAGAAATTCATTTGGAATTTGGTTCTCTTTGCCTTTGAAATAAACAAGTCCCCTTGCAAATGACAGAAAAAGATGGCAATCTATCTACTAGCAGCTTACTTTCCCTAAGTTTAAATTTTGAAACATTTCTTCTATGTTGCCTGAATGCAACATAGAAAACAAGAAAATTCAAGAAACACCTTTTTGTTCTTTCCACCCAATCTGATATGCTCAAAGCTCTTTTTTAAACCACAGAAGTACAGTACATTCATCCTTCCTTGCCTCATATGAAACATGCAAACTCTCCTGGTTGTGTCATATACCATCTAAAATGTTATCAGTGGTTATCAATGGTAACTAGTCATGGGTCGGCCAAATTATTTTCTGTCCTTATCCTCGTTGTGGCATCTCCATCGGAAATCTGTCACATCCACATTTGTTACTAAGAGCCTTACAAAACTACCAGTCAGAAATCATTGGTAATTTACTTTACTTCTTAAATGAATTTGTTCATTTCCTGCCAGGAAACTTAAATTTAAACGAAATCAATGATTTTCCCAGCACTTTTTCCTAACTATGTTGTCAGAGAAAGGAAAACTTTGTCTGAAGTCTGCATGGGGGAGGATGTTTTTTATAATATGTAGTGACCTTAGCATCTGTGTGGTCATCACACATCCTTACATAATTTCAACAGGTACTGTGGTTTACCCTGTTACGTTTTAGTTCTCAAGAAACCTTGTCGTGCTCACTTTAACCACATTGTCTGTCAGAGACCTGTGCATATGTATGTATGTATGTATATATGTATGTATGTATGTATGTATGTATGTATCTATCTATCTATCTATCTATCTATCTATCTATCTATCTATCTATCTAACCATCCTTGTACCTATCTGAAGCTGGATAGAAGCCTAAATAGAAGGTAAGGTTTGCCACAATATGAAAATTCAACACAAGAACAGTAACTTAATTATTTAGAAATTTATTTATTTGGAAAACTAAGAAGTAGAAAGAAACTGGACATATTTTGACATTGGATTCTAATGAAATAGTTCATCTACTGTACTAAATTGTGCTGGTTTTGTTAAAACACTGTAATCTGTAAGAAAGAATGTTCTAAATGGAATTGCCTTGAGTCCAAAATTGGATTTTAAATTGTATTATTCTAATGTAATATTTTATTCATTGTTTGGTAAAAGATAACTTGAGATCACACATGTTTTCTGAGGCTCTGCCTTATTATTTAAAGCCAGCAGCCATTTTCCATGGCCCAGTTTCTATGTACTACCCTATAAATTCTTACACACCAGGTAGGGAAAAATGTGAGGAGAAGACTAGTCTGCAAAGAAATTCATGACTAAATTGGAGTTTACTTATATGGGCTTTTTCTCCCATAAGCGATAGAATATATTCATCTTAAGTTTCATATTTGCAGCTGAACCGCCTTTGCCTGACCTGCTGTAATTGAGATTCCAAACAGATAGAGACCTCCTGTGCTTGCTTGTCTGAGCCATTCCTTCTGATCCTGGTTCCCCCTATTTCCAAATCATTATTTCACTTTTTTCTATTAAAACTTGATATGACTAACAATATAGTTTTCAGAACTAGACTCATTTCTCATGAATGACAGATATCTCTTTATTTCTGCTATGAATATTGTAAAAGAGGAAAAAATTAGAGATCTTGAAGTAGTTGCATGATATCAAAAATTGCACTTTGCTTTATAATAGTAATGCTTTGTAGTTATCCATGAGTCTTCAAACACTAATCAATTTTAAGTTATTACAAGGTTTATAATGAAATATATCATTTGTACTTCTCTTATCTTCCCTGGAATTCATTCAAGTAGATTTTTTTTTAATTTAAACTCTCTAACAGCTATTCTTCCTCTCTGACTTAATAACCAGAAAGGTCTGCCCTCATCTTAAAATAGAGTGACAATGGTTATGTCTTCCTGCTCTTACCATCCATTTCACTGTTCCATTTTTTAAGTGGAATAGACCACACCTTTTGATAGATATCAAAGGAGAGCCTCAGAGAAATATTTTTTGAAGATTAAAGGAATGGAATTACAAATGAGTAAATGTATTTTGATTTAATAAACCTGGTCTGAGGGGAAGAGTCCCAAGCAGTTCAATATCCCAAGAAAATCCTTTACAACCAGCTGAGGCAAAGAAATAGAAAATGCTGAATTTGAGCTTTTGAATATAAGTGTTCAGCTTTGAGGCTACAACTCAAACCAGTCCCACATTAGATTGAATATGAATCCTACATTGTTATTTGGAAGAGTAAGGTGTTCATATATGGGGAAAATCTGGCACTAGGTTGTTGGTTGTGTGATTTTTTTGATGTGGTGGTAGAATCTAGAAGAAAATGGAAAGAGTAAAGGTCTGGGTAAAGGAGAAGATGTAAAGGGTGTCTCAGTCTGCACATTATGCAGTGAAATGCACACCAGTTATTTGGGGAATCAACCACATTTTATTGCTGTGAAGTGGGGTTCTAATGTAATTAAAAGGAGTAACTTCATTAATTACTGTAACAAGCTGGATTGTATATGTTTGGAAAAATAAATATCAGATTTAGGATAAATTTTGCTAATCTCAGATGATCAGTTACAGCTAGAGCCACACAGGGACTTCCAAATCTCAGCACTGCATGGGATTACCTCAATCACCACTGCTTAAGCATTGCTTTGAAACCTACACTTATATCTGCCCCTAAAACTAAATATGCCAGTCTTTCTGCTGATAAAATTGCTGAAGACAGCTTCTGAGGCTAGGTTGGTTGGAACCTGAGCCCACACAGGTACTTCATCCTCACTGTTTCAACTGAGATGCTTGTGAGGTCTGATGCAGTAGGAGTGATCAGGGTAACCCAGATGGATTTCATGTTGCAGCAAATACAGCCAAAGCAAGATGCTTCAAGGCTGGACTGTTTATGAACATGATTTGCACAGGAGCCCCATGGAATAATCACTCATACAAGGCATTTGTGGCATTTACTTCCAAGTCTCTTGCTGCTTGATTTAAACAGGTTTTCTTAACTTCCAAGTGCTCCAGTCAGTTGTTGTTTCTGGAGACCTTTTTGTTCGATAAACATTCATCTACCTACATTTGGGTAAGCAAGGGTTCTGGTGGGAGGGAATGGCAATTGCTGATAATGAAATCTCACATGGCATGTTTGCTGGGACTGTTTACTCCATTATAAAGACAGGGAGATGTGTACAAATTTTCAGCTTTCACTCCAAAGCAGGTATACTTGGGAACATTTCCCACCTCTGGTAGAAAAATTCTCTTCCATAAGTATCGGATGAAGATGATCTTACAACTTTTGTTCCCCTTTTACTGGGGGGCGGGGAGGGGAAAAAGGACAAACCATACAAGTTCTATTAATAATTCTTTACTTCTTGTCTTCAGCTCAATTTAAGGTAAATCTCCACCTGACCCAGTGAATCTAAGGCAAAGAGGCAAAGAATCTGAAGCAAATCCAACTGGCAATAGATCTTTTTCTGCATTTTTTCAATCTTCCTTGAAGAAGGAAAGCAATTACTTCTTATTTCTTTGTTCATACACTAAGGAAACGGTAGTTTTGAGTCCACATGTGCATACATTAAGCAGAACAGTTGATTTCTAGAATAAGTTCAGCTAATAAGAAAATGAGGTTTTTTTGAACCTTGAAATTCTGAAACATTTGGAGGTTTCTTGGCTTTCTCATTTTACTGCTGTATTGACTTGGTCTTGGACTTAATGTTCTCACAGAGAAGCATATGATGAAGTTAGAGTATGTATGGGAAATCTATGTTACAAATAATTAAATCTTATTCTAATCAGTATAATTAACATAAGGAAAAATAGGGTTTACATTTTATAGTTGTTAGTATAAAAATTCATTAATCTTCCCAAGTTGTTTGAATGATCTTGTACAGTAAAAGGTCATTCTCCTTAAAATAAGAGAATAAGCTTCTCTTGGGTTCTTTTTATTACTTTGTGAGAAAGTTAAAACCCTAAAACAGTTTAAAGACAGACAATTAAAACAAAAAGAAATCTTGAAAGAATAATCTGACAATGGTCATTAAAAAAGAATGACTTTTCATAAATGCTCTCTGGATTTATAATTGTCTTGTAGAATACAGTGAACAGGTTTTATAGGGCACGATTTGATAACCAAAGACTGCACTAGTTAATACATGAGACATTTCAGAGTACTATTTACAACGTCTCCACACTTGATGACATGCTTATTTGTTTCATTTACACTGGAAAGAAGGCTTATTTTCAAGTATTTTTCCCCAGAAGGGTATCGTCCTCCATGGGAATTCACAGTTGATGCTTCCAGAAAGAAACGTGGTGCATCTTTGCTCTCAGCCTCCCCACAGTGCGAAGGTGAGTGGTTTCATAGGAGTCTCAGTACTGCCAGCCCAGTCAAATGCTGTAGGACGTAAAAGCTAAAAGTTTTAGAAAACACTGCAGCTGCTCTGAGCCATCAGTTCCCTTTCCTCTCACTCAAAAGAGATTTGAGAAGTTCTGTTGCTGAGACCAAAAGAATGATGAAATTCCTTACAGCTCTCAAACAGTTCCAGGACACATCATTTTCTTTATTAATAAAAGGAAAAGGGGTGACTAAGAGGATGACTAATGGTGACTAACAGGCAGACACTGTGCTATAAATCTCCACGAACTTTCTTGGAGGAAGGGATTGTGCATGTCTCAGGCTCTATTACCATTGTTGCCCCTCTCTTAGACCTATATCAAAAACCTTTTTGGGCTACCAAATGGTGGTAGCTTTTAACAGCTTTTCAGTTTACTGAGATTTTATTCTTGTTTCAGTCAAATCTCACAGGAAATGCTTGCGCTTTGTGGTTTGGGTTTGTTTGTTTGTTTTTAAATATTAATTGAGTTTTTACTAGAAAAGTCTACTGTGCTACAAATCTTGTAAGAGAGTGTAATCTCATGAGAACCCTAGCCCAATTCTGTAAAATTCAGGTTCATGCAGTGTAAATATAAAATCCCATGTGTATTCTCTGAAACAGAATAAACTGTGGTACTCAACTTTGTACTTCTGTAGAGAGTCTTCCAATGAAAATATTACACTGTAATACAGAAATGGTCAGTCATTTTGGACTCAGTTGAGACAGAGATTTATGGTTACTCAGCATCAATGGTGGGCATTAAAATGTTTTATTAAACATCATTTAATGACAAATCTGGAGTGCAAAAATAAACAATATTTTCATTCCATTTATTTTTACCATCAGATTTGGTGAATCTTGAGGAAGATTATAAAAATATACTGTATCTGTTATGCTGAGAAATCATGAGAAGTTTTTGAACTAAAATTGGTTTACTTCAGTTATCCTAATGTATGTGATTCACAGTTTAGTCTGTTATCATTTTAGATGTAAAATGTGAATTTTCTACCAGTGAACCAAAAGATAGATATTGCACCATGTGTTTATGAGGTAAAAAATTCCAAAGAACTTTCTGAGCACCCATCCCAAGCTAGCTTTAGAGCTCAGGATGGGGTTTGTTTTGTTTTCATGAGACTGCAAATTAAGCAGCAAATTTCTTGAGCTTACTTGGAATATAGTGACACTAAAGTTTTCTTGCAGCATCTTGCGCTTGTCTGCCTAGAAGGGAACACCCGAAACGCCACGATTAAAAGAAAAAAAACAAAACCAAACAAAACCAAAACAAAACTACATAAATGTTCTTGGAGCTGGGGGTACAGAGGGGTTTTTATGAGGCAAAGGGGTTGTGTGGTCTCTGTTGGGCTGCCGTTCGCTGCCGCATCTTTTCCGGAACCTGCGCTCCCCCTGCGGGCCGCTCCTGCCCCCGCAGCCGCCTGAGCCGCTCCGTTCCTGGAGCGCCAAAATAGCGCCGTCCATTACCAAATTGATTATTGAACCTTGTAACAGGCAATAATGAAACAAAAACACTTTCTGCCCGGCTAAAGACACATTTGTAAGGAAAGCGATCATTCTTTGCCCAACCCTGTGGAATTTTATTAATATATTGATCTTAAACCTCTGTAGATTTCCAATGTTCTTTCTCTTTTTTTGTCAATTTAATTTGTACTGAAACAGTTTTATATCTGCAGCAAAATATTACTAAGATTTTATTTAAATTTTCATGAACTGAGGATTTTTTTTCATATGTTTTAATAGGTAATTTTAAGGAAATGCATCCTGCTCCATCTGTGTCTTTTTTAAGTGCTCTCTTCATTTCACTAGAGCCATTCATAAGTGTCCTCTTATGCATTTTGTACAATATGATCTGGAGAACTGTGCATTTGTTAAAAAAGGTTTTTTATTTTTTACCCTGCTTATAAGCCTATTTGCCCTTTACTCTCATTTTTTAGCACAGTATTTTAATCTGTGAAGGACAGATAAATGTGAAATGATAGCAGAGTATTTGGATCTTTTCCTAACACAAGAGAATGCAACTAATTCTCCATTAGCACATAGAGTATTCCAGCTGTATGCAAATACACACCTATCAAAACCAGTCATTCAATGTCACATTTGAATATATTCTTAGAATCTGTTTTCTAAATCTTTTTGTAATCACAAAAGAAAGCTGTAAGTCGTTCCCATTTCCAACTTTCTCGTCTTTTAGATTACATTAATTGCTACACTTGCTTTCTATACCTATGAAACACACTAAAGAAACACAAATAACTGTAAAAGGTGAAGCTGTTGTCTCCCCTGAAGCCTAATATCTAATTTGAAACTCCCCTGCTTCAGCTTAAGGTCATTTCCTCTTATGCTTTCACTTGAGACGTGGTAGAAGAGGCCATGCCCACCTGGCTACACCACCCTTTCAGGCAGTTGAAGAGAAGAATGAGGTCTCCCCTGAGTTTCCTCTTCCCCCGATTAAACAGCCCCAAATCCATCAATATTAGCAATACTACTTATGATCGGCCACAGACATTCACATCCATTAATGAATCTCTGTTTTGCTTTTCAGATGGACTGTCTTATCACCACTGTAAAAATGTAGCTGTCTTCTTGGTCTATGCAACCAACATTTTGTCAGTGCTTGTGAAGCCTTGCACACCCATGAGCACAAAAGCACACACATACACAGGCATCGTAGTGACTTTGTGTTGATTTGCTTGCCTTTAATTCTGAGTATTTTATCAGGCCTCTTCACTAGTATATTTCCTATCACATTTTAAAATCAGAACACTTTCAACCTACATAAACTTAATTTTGAATTCAGTGACTTCCCTCTATCAGTAAATTCTTACTAATTTGTCAAGATGAACCTGTAATCCCTCAAGTCACTTCTTCCAGAATATGAGTCCCTCAGCAGGTTCTCAAATAACCAGCTAGATTTGCTGTTCTGTAAGGCACAAGTCTTCCAATGTTTACATCTTTCCTTTTTGGATGTTGGGGGTTTTTTCTTTCTAAATAGTATATATACATATTATATTTCTATCTTGGACATTGAATGGCTTCAATAGCTGCCTAGTCAGCATCCCCTGATAAAATTAAGCAAGAAATTGTAAATCATCAAGGAGTCCAAACAAACAGTAGTTAATATTAGGATTACCTTATGGTGACCTGTCTTTCAGTTGAGCTCTCTTGGCTGAGAATAATGAAATGTTTTAAACCTCTCTTTTTCATTTCTGCTGTTCCAGTCAGCAGATAGTGAATAGAATGGTGAATAGATTTCTAGACAATCTATTCACTGCTCTGTTCTTTCCCTCAGAGGATTGCCACTGATCCATTTTATGCCAGATATCACATGGGTTTCAAATGTTGTCAAAGGCTTACAAAATCTTTAAAAGAACTACTCCACAATGCATGGAGCTACACGGAGCTTAACCATTAAACAGTCACTAGTACAAGAAATGGGACTCATTCAGTTCCAACTAATAACTGAATTACTCACTTTTGCTCTAAGATGTTCCATAGCATGACCTGCCTCTTTTTTAATGGAAATTTTCCCATGGTTTTACTGTTCCCCATAATGTTCTTTCACTGAATCCCTATTAGTAATGTAATACAGCTGCATTCACCTGTCACTTTCTCTTTTGTGTGATATGTGTTATACAGAATACATGTAGTGCAAGAAAGAAATCTCTTTTGTTGTGTACCTTTTCTGCTGGAAGGTATCTTTGCCCATGGCAGGGGGAGTAGACTAGATGAGATTTAAGGCCCCTTCTAGCCCAAAATATTCTATGATTTATGTCTTATTGGCTCCACATCACACAATTGATCATTTTCTCACTCTACATAGCAGAAAAGTCTACTGAGAAAATAGTAGAAGTGAACAATTTTGCGGTCTTAATATCTAAATTACGTGAGAAATGTATTAATATTTATATTAAAACCTTTTTCCCAAACTCTGTTTATGAGAATCCATATAACTCCAGGACACTCCAGCTTTAGGTGCCAAGTTAGAAAAATACTGGTTTATTAACATATATTTTCTTTATGGAAAAAGATGTGTGGGCTCATTTGCCATGTACTACACTAGGTTCTTTATTGATATGGATAGTAGCGTATTTTAAATTAAGAAACATTGATTTCCTCTCCATATTTTATGCATCATTTTATATTTACATGTATCATACTGTAATACCTCTCTTTTATTTTCCAAGAAAACTTTTGTTTTAACATCCAAGAATATAAGAATGTAACTCTTGTTAATGTAACATTGGAATAACACTGGAATAACACTTTCCCATCACGTTAGTTGTGCATTCAAAAGTACATTACAATTATTAACCACAAGATGGCTCAATAGGAGAGGGATTTGTAGCTTTTTACATCACAAAATCACACAATTTCTGCATTTTAAAACTGAATGTAATCTTGGCTCCTCAGACACTAAGACTGAATGCATGCGGTTCACTTCATTGTTAAAACACAGAAACACTGCATCGTTAATCCAGTTTAGATAAAACAGAATCATGACTTTTAGTTTCCTTCACTATAAAGGTAAAAAATGTAAGTTTTTTTTCAGATCTGAGGAAAAACCAAACAAGAATGATCGAAGGAATCAAACTTCTAAAGGCAAAAGTTCACTGAAAAACTGCTGCATGTTGCAGAGACTGAATAAGTCCTCAGTTATAACCAATGAGATATTTTTAATTACTCTATATTAATCAGGTTTATACTCTTATTAGTGCGACATAAATTGCTAATGTCCAAGGTTCTGATAATTTAGTTGTCAACATTAAGTCATAAACAATGTTTATCCCCCTCTCAGTTTTTTCTTTACTACTATGCCAGCTATCCACGATTTCACTTCAGATGCAATTGCATGCAGAATCACTTAGTATCAATATAGAATACAATTTTCCTTTCTTCACTTATAGAATAGATGCTTAGAAATCCTTCTTTTGGTTGAAAAGCGACTTCTCCAAACTCATGCACAATGCTGGAGAGATTTCTGCCCATTTCTTAGTGACTGAAGCAAAATCATCACAGAAGAAATAGAACTACCTTGTTTGGAGCACCTCTTTTCTCTAAAATGGAGAGATCCAGAAGTATCAGCTCTTGCATTAGATTAATAGAGAGTACCAGTATTTTCTCTTAGGAAGAAATAGACTGATTCAATAGGAAGATGTTTGTGCATAACCTGGGAGATGCATATTCCTACATGCCTACTCCCACATTAGTAAGTCATAAGACAATTCACACGTGGCCACACTTATTCCAAATATGCCCTTTGCCCCCAAAATGATGGAAAGCACATTGCCAGACAGCATGCCCCAATACTGATTCCATATGAAGCCATCGTTCCTGCGCAAAACGCAGCAGGAACTGTAGAGAACCCCTTGATCCACATTGAACCATTTCTAGCAGGTAGCACTCCAAAACCTCTGTGAGAACATGGATGACATGAAAATGTAGTTCTTGAAGCAAGAATAATCTCTGATCCTTGATTATTGTAGATTATGAATATATATAGGAATGAACTGAGTATGTCAGAAGGAATATGCTTAAATGTCAATGCCTTTTCTAGTGTGAAGTAGCAACTGCAATGAAAAAATGGAAAGTCAGAGCTTCCCAAGGATAAAAGAAAAAAGAGTGGAAATGAAGGAGTGAGGCCATACTCTCCTCCTCTCTTTAAGATTTGCCTGCTTTCTCCCTCACTCTTACATCAAAGTCTTTTCAAGGCAGGTATGGTTATTTTCATCATGTCTCCTCAGAGTTTCAAAGCTCTCTTTGACATTTCCTGTGTAATAGCTGATGGCTTTGCCTGCACATCATTTAGGAAATACTCTTCTGTAATGTGCATACTGCCCTTGCAGTAGTCAGGGTAGTCAGCCTTGGAGAAGGCAAGGAATGTGATTCTACATTCAGCTCATGAGGAAGGGGAAAAGAAAGTGAGAAGAACATATTTGCTTTTTGCTAACTGAAGAGCTCCCAGGGAGTAGGAGAAAGGGAAGTTTCATGAGAACTTTGTGAGTAGCAGCTGCAGCTCAAGAGGGGAAAAATTTATAAAGATTATGGAAAAAGCCAGCAGAAGAGAGCTGGCTGATTAGACCCTGGAGTTACAGAAATCAACCATTTCATCATCTGAGTTTGTTTTTCCTCCAACATCTGGCTCAGCAGCTGCTGCCTGGGAGGACAGTTTGCAGCAGTAAGGAGCCAGAAGGTCTCCAAAAAGCATTTTAGCAGCTCCCACCACCTCTACAGAAAATCCTGTGTCTCTGGCAGTCTGCTTTCCAGACACTCAAATTCCTGTCAACTTGCAAGGTGCTCAGTGTTCTGCTACCAGCTCCACAGACAACTCAACTCTTTCTTTTCTGGTTGGATTTTTTTACAAGACCAGACACTGAGCAGAAAAATTGTCTGATCAAGTCCTGCACCTGATCAACCTGATCAACTGAGTTGTGTGATTGTTCACATCTCTCTGTGTCTGGCATTTGTGATGCATCAAGCCAGACTGGCTGGGAGAGTAGGACATTTGTGGACCAGCTACTGGAGACACTCTTTGTGTGTGTGTATGTCTGTGTATGTGTGTGTGTGTGTATGTGTGTGACACAAACTTCAGGTTGGTCTAGCTGAAGTTTTAGCCTTAGGACTTTAGGGGCTGGACACTGAAGGGACCATATGTTTCAGAGAGATACCAGAGAGGCTCAAATAAAATCTCCTGGTGAGTTCTGAATCCCATCAGCTGCAAGACAGAGAAGAATTGGGCCATTTGTCCTGTTCATTCTTACATGAACATACACATATTTGTGTATGTGTGATGCCTGTACAAGAACTGTAGTCCTGTCTGCATTCATCTCTAAATGGCTGATCATGCTTTTGTATAACAGAGGACACAGAAAGCGCTGTTGGCACAAATCTTACAGGAATGGTTGTAAGATGCAGCTTTGCAGGCATCTTCTGCAGAAACAGGGATGCATACTTCTCAGGCTTCTCATATTTTCCAGCCCTGGCAAGTCACTTCAAGAGTGTGAATGAAAGTTATTCCTCCAGCCAAAGACCTCTCAAGAACTCAAGGAACAAGTGTGTACCTTCAAAGCATGACTTCAAGGACACTGCCATCATTGTAATGAGTTTTGTGCTGTGTACCTGGAAACTGTCATCTTTCACACACAGAGGCTAACAAGCCCTGATGCTGCCAAGGGCTAATTTTCCTAGAATTTTCTGAATGATGCAGTGAATAGTGTCAATATGGCAGAAACACATGGAAAAAAAATTAATCATTTTAAATGTCATTAAAA
Source organism: Anthoscopus minutus (assembly GCA_013399455.1). Classification (NCBI taxonomy): domain Eukaryota; kingdom Metazoa; phylum Chordata; class Aves; order Passeriformes; family Paridae; genus Anthoscopus; species Anthoscopus minutus. The sequence continues at coordinate 25,797 of VWYI01023232.1, forward strand.
GTTCATCTGAACATTAAGATGTTCAGTGAGATCAGGAGAGAGACAGCAAAATAGTGACTTCAGACAACAGCAGAATAAGGATCCTGGAAAAGCGTGAGAGATGAATGAGAGGAGCAACAGAGTCAGAAGAATGAGCTGAAGTTTGGCAGAGGTTAAGCAGAGAGATTTTCACAGCCTCTCTTCCTCTATATTGCTTTAGAAATATTCCAGGTCATTGTAAGCTCTTGAGATTGATCAGGAGCCGTCTGCTGTTCACTTCAGAGGGGCTTGGGGGAGCATGAGTCACACTGGTTCAGAGTCTTTTGGAGCACCACTCCCAGTTTAGCTCCCCATGGAAAGAATTTAGCTCTTCTTCACTAAAACCACCCTGCGGACTCAGGCTTATTGCCAAGTAAATATAGACTGTCAGGGCTTCAAAACCAAGCTGCTCCTCTGAGCCAAGTTGTTGATGGAGGAACAACCTAATGTGGTTTATTCTTTCCCTCTAAAACTAGTGGGGCCAGCGTCTGTCACCCTTAAGGAATCAACACACCAACTAATAAAGAAAAATGATAAAATAAAAGCGTGCAAGGGCAAGAAGCTGCCTGTATCTTCCACCCATCAGTGATGACTCACAGCAATGCTCCGTGTGTGGGCACCACCCTCCTGCCACATGAAGCAGAGATATTCAGGAGACAGGTTTTCTTGATGAGTTCCCAGCCTCCTGACCTTTGTCATCAGAGGATGGCTCCAAACATATTTTAAGAGCTTGGATGTTGTCTTTTCTAGCTAAGTAAAAATAACTTGCACATTCTGATAAGACAATGAAAAAGAAAATGTGAAATTAATTCCTTTTAAATATATTTTCTTGCAGTCATTACTTGAATATTGATTTGTAGTGAGATCTTCCAGAACAGTACATTTTGACCTGCCTGTGTTTAACTGCCAAGACTGAGGTACAATATGTTTTAAACCAGGATTTATCTAATTAAATGGGGTATATGTGGTTTACAGGATGTGATCTCTTGAAAAAGATCATATACTCAGAAAAAATGAGAGGAACTCGTTCTAAATTATAGACACTACAACTTAATAGCATAATAAAATGAATTATTTGAATTTATATAAAAATACTTACATAAAGTTATTTGATATTTCAAGCAGCTTTTAAAGGTCTTTAAAGAATCATCTAATCATCTAATGATTAGAATAATTTTCTAATCTGGACTATTGTAAATAGTTTTTGGCTTTGAACTATAACAATTACTGAGATAAATGGTCAGGTTTAAGTATTTAATGGAAAAGTTTAAGACTTATTTCCTTCAATTATACAAATGTCCTCACTTTTCATACCTCAAAACACAAACCCCATCTTTCAGATGCCATTAGAGCAATCTATATGTAATAATCAAGATATCTATGCTTCATTCATCCCTTGTTTTTTAAATGCATGTTTGTACCTGGAAACCAGTGTATCTAACAAAAGAAAACAAACACTGTAAGTAACTAACTAAATAAATAAATGAATAAACCAAGAAGAAAGACAAAAAATTCAGAATGTAGTCTAAGGGTAATTTTAATTACACTGCCCAAAAGGATAAATCAAGAATTTTTTTGAATAATGAAAAAATATTAAAATCCAATACAGTCCAAAAAATATTATTGGCATAGTTAGGGCTATGATTTTGTTTAGTTGATTGGTGTAGTGGGTCAAATTAATTGATAGTTGGAGCTCTGCTCAAGGAAACCCCATAGCTGCATTGAATTTCATGTGCTCAGAGAAGCAGGATCTCATAAGTCGTTACTTCCTTGAATGCATCCAGAGCAGCAAAGGCAACAAAGCTGGTGCAGGGGCTGGAAGGAATGGCTGAGAACTCTGGGTTTGCCTAATTTGGAGAGAAGAAGGCTGAAGGAGACCTCAATGTTTTCTGCAGTTTCCTGAGGAGATGATGCGGAGGTGCTCATCTCTTCTCCCTGGAATCTTGTGACAGGACATAAGGAAATGGCTCAAAGCTGCACCAGAGGAATTTTAGACTGGACATTGGGAAGCCTTTCTTTACCAAGAGGGTGGGCAATGCCTCAAGCTCAAGCTCAGATTTTATTTTTCTAACCCCATGTCTGCTTGCCCTGGCAATGCCCTTAGAGTTCTCAATGGGTGTCTGTCAACATTTCCATCTCTGGTGCACCTCTCTTGTGGTTTTGAGCAGGCTCAGAAGCTCAGAAGTGGTCACTTGCTCCAGATACTTCCCTTAGCTCTAAAAGAGATGAACTGCTTCTGAACTTCCTGGAGCGTGCTCTTTGAAAACTCCCAGCATGCACTGGCTCTTTAATTCTCCATGGATTAATCTCCACCTCCGTTGCATGGGAAGTTTCCCATGGAAAGCTCCTCCCAGAGATGAAGTTTGCTCTATAATCTAAAACCTTTTCCTTACTATACTAACCGGCAGCGTGCTCAGCAGGATCCCAAAATCCACAATATTTTTATCATTGCATCCACGGTTTTGAGATATCAAGAGCTTTAAATATTCAAAAATTTTACATTCTCTGCTTTTCTGTCATGTATTAGTTTTTATTTATGGAGGTTGCAAATCTAGCGACTGAAGCCTGAAGGATTGAAAGCTCCAGGGTAAATGATCAATGAATATAAATATTTAGTGGGAGAAAATGAAGAAGTCATGGTCTTCTGAACAGTGTCCTGTGATAGCACAAAAGGCAACTGGAATGAATTAAAACTCATGAAAATCCATCTGAACAAAAAAACCCCATTGATTCATTATGAGACTAGTCCATCATGTTGCCTAACTGGATGTGATGTTGGGGGTTCTGCTCTAGCTGTCTCTGAGCAGGAGGGTTGGACTAGATATAATCAAAAAAGGGCCTTCCTGTTACAGAAGACTCTCTGATGCTGTGATTCGGAGAATTATTTCCCTCCTTCTTTGAGAGTTTGCAAGTACACTATTTGACAGAAGGTCTCTAGTGTGTTGTTTTTGTCTGGGATAGAGCTGATTTTCTTCACCGTGTTTAGTATGGGACTATATTTTGGACAGTTTTGTCTAGGAAGTTTTAAAGGATAATTTTCAAACTTTTCATTAAGTCAGTGAGAACAGTTCAGCCAATAATGAGAACTTTTAAAAAATCAAATTCATTGTATTATCAACTAAACAATTAAGAACTGTTTTTTAATGAAAATATATTCAAAATTATTTACAGATTTATAATGAGCAAGAGACAATTATTCATAACTTCACTAATTCAACTAGCTGGAAGTTGAAGAGAAAAAGATTATGTTGTATAGGAAAGCTATAATTTCTTAGTCATAAAAAAATAATATCTGTCAGGGTTTATTTTGTACCATATTACCCTCCATTTCCTAGTGTTTGAATGGTTAGTAATTGTAAATGTTCAGAAGCATATTTATATAGAAAATGTAATTCCTCACAGATGTTTAGCTGTTCAGGTTTTTCTCTTTTAGTTTTGGGCTGGTTTTTTTTTCCCTTTTTCCTTTTGGCTACTCCACTTATTCAGTTTTATTCCTTCTTTCCTGAGTTAGCATAACTCTTATGCATGGTGTACTGAGTATATTGTTTGGTTAAAATTTACTTGTAAAGCATAGAGTTAAATGAATTCCAAAGGATGTAAACAGCAGCATTTCTATGATTCCTCAGAAACTAATTTTGTTTTTCTATTACAATTATTGCCATAATATCAGCAACATGATTAGCATATTCCCAATTGTAACATTTTTATCAGCTAGAAGTGAATCATATATATTCCAGCCTAGTTTAACATAGTTACTGATTTTCAAGGACTATGAGCTAATCTATAACTCATTAAAATATTGTAAAGCATGAGGAATAAATGAAATTAATTTGAAGTATTCATCCATGAATTCTTAATTGCTTTAGCTTTACTAAAGCCTAGCTGGTGTCTAGATGAGTTTAAGAACAGGCTTTTAATAAGACCTAAACTGCATTTCTTCTCTTTGAATCTTTTCATGCCACAGGTCTGGAAATTTTGCTGAGAGATACTTGACTCCCTTTCCAAGAGCTGATCACCTGGGTCATGAACCAGGCTGATGTTATCACAAATAGGAGAAAGAGAATAAGCATTATATGAGCAGTAGAAGCATACAACCAAACGGGGTCTTTCAACAGCAGAGACTGTTATCTTGAAAAAGTAGTTTCACATATGAAAATTGCATAGCAGTAGATAAATGCAAAAATGTCCCATAGCTTGGAAAGTCCTTGTTTATGAATTTTGAATGGTAAAATGAAGATTTTTCTTGTCAGCTGGAAAGCTTCTAGGAGCACTGTCAATATGCAGAGAAAAAAAAGGATTTTTGATATTAAGTATTCTACTTTGGCATTCTCGGTTTTTCATAGAATCTGAGCTTGATTACAGTTCAGATCAGAAAGCTAAAATAAAATTAAAATGGTAAATCATGGACAGCAGGTGTGAACAGCAGGTTTGTGGTTCCTTGAGATTGTAAGGAAAAAAAAAGAAAAAAAGTTAAAATTGACCAGAAATTAAAGTTATTATTAAAATCTGAAACCAAAGATTATCTTTTCCACCGTGGTGCTCTACCCCTTCTCCTTGTTTCTCTTAGTTTTTATTGTTGAGCATGATGTCATATGCTAAGGAGTATCCCTATCATCAGTTTGGGCCAGCTGTCCTGACTATATCCCCTCCCAGTCTCTTGCTCACCTAAAGCCTTCTGGCCTTTGTGGAGGACTGTGCCAGCATTGCTCAGAAGTAGCCAAAATATTGGTGTGTTATCAGCTTCCTTCCAACTACAGTTACAAAACTCTGTGAGAGCGGCAATGGGGAAAACTAACTCCATCCAAGCCAGACCCAATGCACTCATGTTGCTCCTACTGATTCAGCCAATACTTTTTTTTTTTTAACTGCATTTCTTCTCTTTTTATTTTCCTTATTTTCTGCTGTGCTCTTTTGAATCTAGAAAATCAGAAAATTCAACTCTCTCGGAAAGAGGTAAAGCGTGTGTCTATTTCTTTTGTTGAGAAAATCCACCCTTAGGAAAGAGAAGAGGGCTTTTTTCAGAAATCAGTATTGTAGTCAACCATTGCATGTCAAAACAAAATTGCAGAGTTTTGGGAAAGGTGACAGGAGAATAAACAGATCTGTAATCTGCATACAAGATGTTCTGCAAATATCCTGAATCCTCCAGGGCCTCTGAAATCACATAAAATCACTGTGGCTAAGAGCTGGATTTACTCATTTTTGGAAAGACTTTTCTGATATTGTTTGGAGCTTGTGCCATGTGAGACTTCTGGTAGGAGATGAAATGTTTAGTTGTTGCTGTTGCAGTTTTCTCACTATTTAATATGTCCATCTTAATTTCTGGTTAATCAAAGCAACTGTCTTCACATTTTGATCACAGTAGAATATTCTTTAACAGCATCTGTCATCAGCTCTGAAACAATCAATCCCTGAAATATGCTTTAGCACAATTTCAGTTGAGTTTCTCTTGTCCATAATGAAAAATTATTCAGACTGAAATAGAATTAATATTATGGAATATCAGTTAAGCACACTTTCAACCATGATCCTGAGGCCTTTTGCACCTGGTGCTCTGTGCAAATGTAAAATTCTCTTCCTTCAAATTTCTAATACTTATGTTTGGTTGTTTGTTAGTAGAGATAGGTACTGCAGTAATTTTTTGCACTCAGACAACCATCATCAGTTCAGTAAGTGGGTCAGGTGGAGCATACAACGCCTAAGACCATGTTCTGTCTGCTCACTGCTAAGATCACTCTGAGCAAGAAAGCAAAAGAAAAGAAAGAAAAGCTGAATATTTGGCAGATAGCCAAGTTCAAAATATTCTGGTGTGGGTATTTCTACTTTATCTCCATAAACACACTGAGGCCCCATCAAAATCCTTCATACTTTGTCTTTTGCACTTCCTCAAAAAATTCTTCAGTGCTGACAACAAACTGCTAATGTATTGATGAAAAGCAAACTATGAACCTAACTGACTCCCCCATAAGTCTATTTTCTTCATTTTATTACACCTCATGGCTATTTCACTGCAGCTTTTTGAGCTATTTCTTTGAATAATGGAAGAATACAGAGAAAAATCTGAATAGACTTGACAGCAATAAATAGCTACCTTTTCATCTGGTTTTACAAAAAATTGTTTTCAGACAGCATGGAAAGTCCCTTAAAGTTTCTTAAATTCATTCATTCCCTGTTCCAGATTTTCCTTAAGAAGACAAGAATATTTTTCTTGACTATTAATTTAGAAAAATACTGATTTAAGAAAAGTATAGTGAAGTGAGAAATGTTGGAAAAGTTTCATTATTTCTTTAAAAATATGTTATAATTTGCTGGTTACTATTCTATTTGAATGAAATAATTTCTTTGACAACAAGAGGATTTCTAGAGTTCTCTATTTTTCTGTTCAACAGTTATGATATCACAACTGCTTCCTACTCCTTAACCTTTTATTTAGCATGTCTATACTGATTACTCAGAAGTCAGCATGGGTAACAGCGCTCAAATAAATAGCAGGAATGAGTGAAATTTAGAGTAAAATGTTTCCTTTCAGAATTTTGTCAAGATTTTATTTTGGCCCAAAAAACCTAAAAAATTAAATGTTGGATAAAAAGAAATAGTCCTAAAATTTTCGAAGAAAGACTAATTTCTTCAAAATCCTACTGTCCTCATATGACCAATTCTTTTTCCTGCAAAGCCGATGGCAAACACTGTAAAAGTCAATGGCAGCAAAAGTAGGGTTTATTCATTTTCATGTTTTCCTTCACCTTTCCTTTCAGTTTGTTTGTGATCTGTCAAAAGAAATTATTCCCTCAAGGAAAAAAATCTGATGTTCCTGAATTGGATTTTTTTAATTGTAAGATTTGCTGTACCTTCATGCTGAACAAAAATGCATTGCATTTAAATAATTGTCATCAATTTTTATTATTACTAAATATGCTGAATCCCTCATGTTTTAAAAAATCCATTGTGATAAAATAGTTGTAGACCAAAATTAGATATATATTGAGTGATGGAAATGACTAGTGAACTCATTAAAAGATAATAAAGATAAGAGAGATGTTAAGATTATAGAAGTTCTGTGGTATTGATTGGGAAATCAGCAATGTTTCTTCTTTTTTCCTTTAGAATATAAGTGAATTTTGAGGTTTCTTGTAAGCTTTTACACACAGAGTCTAATTGCTATGACAGTTTGATGGGGTCTTTTGCTACTTAAATTATTTCTATTCTAGAGAGGCAGAATAAGTGACAGTAAAATGGAATAAGTATTTGCACAGCAGGAGCAGAAAATTGCCTGAAGCTCTGCCAGCTCCAGCTGTGAGGAAATGCATCTGCTTGGCTAAGTAGAGTCAGATAAGTATTCAGATATAAACATTTTAAAGAAAAAGACTCAGAAAATTGTGTGGTGTATGCACCAACTGAGCTTCATGGTAATGAATATGTGGTGTGCTCACCTTGGAACTGGCTAACTTTTGTGAAAGATAGCAAATAAATAATGTACAATGTGTCAAGTCTATTGTACCTGTTGTGTGCATATTGGATTTTTCCATCTACACCTTATGCCACAGAAACTTAGTTTTGGTTTCCTTCTTGTTTACAGAAAACAACTCTGATGACCTCTGATCAATTTTTTAAATCTCTGAACATAAGAAATATTCACAAACTGGTATTAATACAAAGCAAATAACTGGGAAACAAAATAAGTTATATCGTAAGGTAAGATTCCTAACATTTAAGTCATACATACCTGAATGTTGCTTCAACATATGTAAGTCCTGAAGAATATGAGTATTTGATATTAGCTGCCATTTCATTTATTAAATAGTTTAATACCCAATATATTCAGAGTAGGAGAGAAAATTCTCTTTAAAAGACTGTTGGAAGGCAAAATTTTTAGTGAAAATTAACTCTTGGATTGAAGAACTTTTAACAAACCTTTTTTCTCTGTACAGATTGTTAATATAACTAATACTGATTCATTAGAAAGAGCTGCTTCTTGAATGCACTTTATACCTGTATGTGGAACACAATTAACCTAGCTCAGGAGCTTAAATCAATGTAGAAAATCCCTACACAGTGCCCTCTATTCTGGCACCCAAGCAAGGTCATACCTGGCAAAATAAATATACAGCACTATGAAGGAAACAATAGCTAAGTTCAGAGCAGCATGAATAAGTGCTTTGTTAGAGGGGACACTCAAGTGCAATGACAGCCCACTAAGGATCACAACTGGCTCATTCTGTCTTTGAAAGAGGAAAGTCCAAGAGCAGCAGAGAATTAGTGTGAATGGAGGAGTCCAGAAAGCAATGCTGGTACTCAGAATGAGGGTTGCTGCCTCATGCCTGTCCAAAATTAACTCTAAATATGGCAAGCAAATGGGAATACATACATGGGAAAATAAATATTGAAACTAACAGAAAACACATGTATTCTAAGAAGCAATTGGCAATATCAAAATTAAAGGATGGGTCAAGGGATTTAAATGGAATAAATGGGAAACCTTTCAAAATGGAAAGAATATGGAGTCAAAGTCTTAATAAATGCAAAGTTTGATTTATTTTAGTGATTTTATATGATTTTGCAGAAATTAAATTACATACTTTGGGATTTATTTTAGTCCTGATGATATATGAACTTGTCCCTGAAATCCAAGTTTGTGCTCCCCATTCTATGGCTGAAACTCAAATATGCTACTTCTGGGGTTCTCTTATACTGCTCATGGTCTTCATTTCACTTCCCTGTTTTTAAAAGAGTTGTGTGAGTTTTTTTGTTTGGTTGTTTTTGGGGGTTTTTTGAGAAGGAGTAATTTATATCTTTTTTGTGGAGACTGAGCTGGTAGACCTTTTCAGCTCAAACTTTCATGTTCAAACATATCATAACATCTAGCTAAAAGACAAATCCCATTTTCACCAAGAACAATGCAAAATGTGAAATCATTAGGCCTCATGAAGTCAGCATTTCTGTTCATGCTGAAATAGCTAGATATGCATTATAGGAAACCATATAGGCAAAGATGAGCTAAGACGTATTCCAGATTGAACAACAGCTTAGAATGAATTTTCAAGATCTTATTAAAATACCTGTTTTCTACACTGCTCACATTTTAGGAAATTAGGAAATTAGCTCTGAAAACTCTTAACTAATCATATAGTAATATTTTTTTTTTAATTGACAATTTTCTAAAGCTGCACTTTGGTTTAGCTTTACAACAGCTGAAAGCTGGTAGACAGCAATTTTTTCTCCCTAAGTCACATTTTTGATGCCACATTTCAGTAATATGTGAAGCTATTTTCTCATACATACTGCTTTTATTTCCATTCTGTCTCAACATTGCACACACTGTTTTCTTCAAACACGTTCATAACAGCATATGGCAAAGTCCACCTAAAGCACGGCAGTCATTTACTCTGAGACACCACAATTCTCCAGGAAGCAAAGATATCAGTCTTTGCTATGCAGACCAGATAGGGGAAACATTTCTGTTTCCTGATCCACCATATCAGCTGGGCATCGCTGGACACATCTAGTATTTCTTGGACTATTTTGAATATCAGCCAGACACACACAGATGAAGGATACTTGCTTAGAATTTTAAGAGATGAGCTAAAGCTAAGCAGTTTAAGTGAAGTAGCCTCCTTATCCATCATTTCCCTGTGCAGTAATGCCTTTTTCTTCCCACTGTTGAATCAGAAAATCAAACTAAACTCAAAACCAAAAGAAACCCCACTCTCTCAGATTCAAATAGATTGTATTTTTGAGTTAGCAGTAAGACATTTTAAACTTTGAAGTGCTGAATCCCAAATAGTCATTTTTGGAACATTTTACACAATATTGAGTGTCCTAAATGAAATCTTTGCTAGAATGATCTAATTGGTATTTATTTGTAGTGCTTCCCATGTCTAGAGATTGAAAACAACTCAAGATTACCTATACTAAATATTTTATTGTTCCCTAGCTAGAAATATGTTACTTCAGGTATGCATCCCTTCCAAACTTGTTTGTGTGAAGGGAATGCCACTTGATCTTCTCTTGGAGTGCTGTCTCAGAAACAAAGCAGTAACTGACGCATTTAAAGCTTCAGCCCAAACACAAGAAATTGTATGAACACAGAGATTTATCTACTCTATTTTCTTTCATTAAACATGTTCCTCTAGGTGCCTTCTAGGAAAAATAATGTGGAGACAACTTTTGATATAAAGTGTACAAAATGAGGGATTACGCTTCACGGCCATAAATCTGGTATATCTGAAGAGCAGTATAATCAACTTTAAAACTTAAAGAAAAAAAAACTCCCATATTTTTTCAGTAAAAGTGTATTTATATATAGTAGGAATAAATAAAAAAAACCTTCAATAACTTTGGTATAGATTTATTCCATGTCAGTTCTTTGAGAAATTTAGAAGAAAAACAGCAGTGTGGAGTACACCATCATTTTATCTCCAGTTACAGATTACAGATAGTTTTCTTAGCCTGGGATTCAAACCAAAACATATTTTCTTGTAAACTAAAGTGAGCTAATAAGATATATGTAGCCAGTGAAAAAATGCCACAAGCAAAATGAGGTGTTTGGTCTTGTATGAGTGCAAAGTGGATATATATTCTGTATTTTCCTCCAGACAAATACATTATATTTTCCTCCACATCTGCTAAGAATTCCTTCTCTAACTCCTTTTCCTATTCAGCCTGCTGTGTACAGTATGTAAGACTCGAAGAAAACATTTTTTAGAATCTTTCCCTCCTTTAATGCTGTTATTTAAAGAAATACTATGATTGAAGTACAATAGCCTCACAACCTTCCCCAACAATTTTGTTACCATATACTCTAAAAAATCTGCCAAAACAAAATTAACTTTACAGATTCGTTCAGTTTACATTCTCTGTAATTCAGTTGTAACTGAAATGCAGACTACTACATATCCAAATTCAGGATGCTGTTGCCAGAATCAGACTTTATCATAGATTTATGCTTTATCTGCTGCAGTACCATAAATTAAAAAGTAATAAAAATTAACTTCAAAATAAAACAATCACTAGACCTAACTGCAGCACCAGACACAATTGTAGCATCATTTTTATATTTTATTGTCCTCTTATTCAGTGTCAAAAACTTTATTCCACATGAGGAAGAGAAAATCTCCTTTTGCCTCAATCATGAATACTAAATTTGGTTTTTAATTTAGTAGTTTGATAATCACAATCCACTTAAGGTACATAAGCATGCTACTCTCATATTTCATGCCTGTTTAAATATGCCTCTGCAACTGAAAATATAGATAAAAATGTGTAAATCCCCTCAGCTCCTGGTTTTTCCTGTGAGCCTCTTCTGGAAGTCTAATATTCTGTTGAACTCCATGGGAGTGTCTATATCTATACCTGAGGCAAGTGCCAAAATAATGTACTGTAGTACAAATCAGAAAAATTAACTTTCTGTGTGAAAAGGTGACAAAATCCACTCCTATTTGGAAAGGTTCAACCTGAGAGCAGATGTTCCTTTAACTAGAATGCTTTTCTTGTCTGCACTGCTTGGAAAAGAAAAATGCTTTTTGGACAGTGCTACCTGCACAAACACTCTACTACATTATGTCCTTGTTTTCACCATCGTCTCTACTATAAATGGGCAAAACTAAAGAATGTCCATATATTTTTAATGACCCTGGATAACTCTTGTCTCAGGAGCTGTCATACAAGAGAAAGTTACTCTATGCACTTTAAGTAACAAGTCATCTCCAGTATTTTTAAATTTTGAATAGCTCATCCCATTTAAATGCTATTTTAGTCCAAGCTATTTTGCATAATCCCATCGGATCATAAGCCAGATGTTTCTTGTTCACACAACCAATTAGTTATATTCAGACAACAAACATCCAAATTCAGAAATAGTTAATGTGTACATGTAAAAAGCCAGTCCTTACCATTTCCTATCACTGTGATGAGGTTTGCATTTAATGTTGAGAACTTGCTTACAAGGAGAGATTCCAACATAAATATTTTTTAAAAGTTATTTATATTCCAAAGGATTTTCAAATTGAAAAATTATAAGTTGAGTGGATCATTTGTTTTCCCAGAAGTCGTCTGCAGATAAATGTACAAAGATGGTATCTGTTATGAGATATACCCTCTGTTGACGGTCCATAATTCAGTTATTGAATCACAATGACTCAAATGACACACTGCTGATATCAATAAAAGCAGAATGAGATAAAAATCCCTGTCAAAGGAAATAGATTTTTAATCTCGTTTTGGCCAGGATTCATAAGGGAAATATATTTTTGTCCTTCAACAAGCCAGTCATAAAAGTTCAAGTAATTTTGGTCATATTCAGCCAAATTATTCTTTCAAAGATTAGCAGTTAGGTGAAGGAAGGATGTTAAATTATCCAAGGTGAGGCTGGCAGAGCTGTCACCATGCGTTCCACCTAAAAGTAGCTGGTCAGAGAACCACTGCTGAGATGCTGGTGAACGAGCTCTAAGAAAGCAAAATTGAGCTCCACATGTTGTACAGCCAGGACATTTTAGAAGATCTGTGCAAAAGAGAATCTTGGGAAAATGGGGCACACTGGATACATACAGGAAGGAAATGAGGCTTTTTCTGATCCAGAAGTGAAACAGTGATCTGAGAGTTAAAATTTCTCCAGCTGAAGTATTCATGGGTGTTTAACATGTAGTTATACTTGAAAAGCTGAAAAGTCTTTCACAGTAAAGTTCCCTTTACGCCTCTGAACACGTGACTGAATAGTTTATGTAAGACTTCTGAGAAGTAGATTCTAACAATACAAAAATACCAGCAGAATTATTTAAATTATTTTCTAAAGTTTTCCTTAGTGTTCACTTTGGATTAGAGAAAGATACTTGCTAAGCATAGTTATGGTTATTAGTCAGAGAAAAATCTTATTTGGTTTTCATAGCAATAGATTCCCAAAGTGTTTTCCCTTCAGTCATATCTATTAAATAATAATTTGGTGACTTCACTGATGACAAGACATTGCCTCTTCTCTCTCCTCTAAGTGGTAATTTTTTTAATTATTCTGAAAATAACTGAGAATTTAAAAACATCGCTAAATAGGATACTTCCCTCTATCTTGCAGTAAATATTCCAGCAAACCTTATTCAGGATAACCCAGATAAATAATAATATGGCATGTGAACACTTTGGAACCTTTTTTTAATCAAAATACACAGTGAAATCTATAGCAAGAATCTGCATGTGATACTCTTATTTTCTTCCCACTGATGAAACCCAACTTTTCATGATAACACGAATCTGCTAATCGTAGTTGCATACAAGGGACAAAAGAATGTGTCAGGTTGATCTCCACTGTATCACCCCAAGCATGAAAAAGTCCTTGAAGAACAATGTGTGTTAAACACTGAATGTGTAGAAAGTCAGAGTCATTAAGCAAAACACTCTGCTTTAGTTTAGAAAAGGTGATTCCAGGAGGCACTTCTAGTCTGAGAAAAAAACCCTCCATTTGTTTTAAGAAAGATTCCTACACACTGCTTTCTCAAATTGATTTAAACTTCCCTAAAGCACAGAGTAATCAAGCCTTGGAACTGTTCCAACTGCCTTTGAAAGATTTTTGCTATCCATTTCATACCATGGAAACTCCCCAAGTAAAGGCAAAAGCCCTAATGAATGTGGGTGCTTGTTGTCTTTCAATTTTATAGATATTGAACCCAGAAGGATTCCATTTCTCTCATGCTGTATTCACTAGGCATTTGCAACTACCCATTGTGTCCCTGTTCACATCCTTCACATGGTAATATAATCCTGAGCTGATGCTAAGCACTTGCATGTGTTTACCCACAGTGCAAAGTCAATTATTTTCACGGATTCTCACAGGGCACATATGCTCTATTACAGTTTTGTGAGTTTACTTGCTCTCATAAAGCTTAATACAGCAAGTTTTGTGTGTGAAAAAGTTGTGTACAAAATATCCCTGAAGAGTGATGTTTTTGTTGAGTAGGTGGGTGCTAGGACTTGATAGCTCTTGCTGAGTACATGTTTAATGTCAGATGACTTTTAGAGGTGCCCTCCAACCCAATCCATTCTATGATTCCATGACTCTATGATAAGTGTCAGAAAGTTGATTCAAGGTATAAGACACTTTCTCAAACACTTTGTCAAGACAGAATCAGAGCTGCTGCCAGTTAAGTGCCTGAATAGAAACAAAACCTGTGCAAGGCACACACAGGTGTCTGCTGACCAGCAAGCACAGACCATAGCAACAGCATCAAAAAAGAAATACAACTAATGAAATATTTGGCAGAATTACATTTCCTTAAATATTGTAGTACACCCAGAGCAAGGTTAGGAATATAACTAAAACTAACAATCAAATCCTACAATAATTTAGAATGAATGGGAATTTCAGAAGTTATCTAGTGTAGCCTTCAAGGTATATGTTCTAAGGTCTCATTTGCTGATGATGATTCAACAGCAGCATCAGGTTCTCAAGTCCTGGAATGTCAAAGGATGCAGTTTCCACAAGTTCTCTGGTCACCTATTCCAATGTTTTGCTATGTAAGCATGAAAAGCAAAATTCAAAATTTCATCTTTCCAAGCAGAGATTAAGGACTTACACTAGGTCATTGTGCAAGTACTCCATGAATTTCTTATATGTGGTTTTATTCACAGAAGGCACTAATTTCATGGTAAAACTCTATGTCCACATAGAGTTGCTTGCTACAAAGCAAGTTATGTTTTCTATGAAAACATAACTTTCTCTACAAATACAAATTAGAAAGCATTTTTCATTATGAAAAGACTTCCTGGGTAAATAAAAAGTGATATTGCTGTTCTATGAAATGAAAATAATATTTATTTCAGTGGATCCTTAAAGAATTTTTGAGGTTCTTAGGTTCTACAAGGAGGAGATTATTTAAAAACCTCCACTCTGTCTGGAAAATAACTGCACTGTAATATTTGATGAAATTTTCTAGGACCTGTCTGAAACTCGAAGTACAAACACTGAAAGGAATTCCTCCTAAATTGCAGGGTTCTTTTATAATGTTAATTATATAAAACTTATAATGTTAATTATAAATAATAATGATTTGTTATCAGAAAATGGTATTTAAGCAGAAGAAAAAAATCAGACTGAATAGCAATTTCTTAAACTGCTTATGGCCTTTAAAAAATGTGTGTATACCTTGTCTAAGACTAGCTAATGAATGCATTCCATTTTGCACTCAGCAATATCAACAAGAAATTCTTAGATCTACAATAATGATTCTGTGTCTGTTACTTCAATTAAGTTTATTTATTTATTTATGTATTTATTTATTAATAAACAGCAAAGAAACTTTAGATACTCCTTAGCACATTTTTATTGCAAAGTGATATTTAAGTAAGTTAATATTCAGCCATTATTTCTCCAACCTTCAAGCTGCCTAGGGAAAATCTTTATGCTAAAGAACTGTACATAATTTGAGGAGAAATCATTTCCTCACAATAACTATAACCCTTGCTTAAATTTACTAACTGACCCATGAAGATTATTTAAAGATTGAACTACTTCAGATTAGAAGTAGTGCTTTAGAACTTATGCTAAAGAAGTGTACATAATTTGAGGAGAAATCATTTCCTCACAATAACTATAACCCTTGCTTAAATTTACTAACTGACCCATGAAGATTATTTAAAGATTGAACTACTTCAGATTAGATCATTAATTACAATTGGTGTGATTACTTAAAAAATTCTAAGGTATTCAAAATTTTAAAGCATGCAATACTCTACAAGTTCATTTTTCTGTATATTCTTTGTCTTCTATATATTGTTTGTCTCCTAAAGACACTTGTATCCATTGAAATCAAAGATTCTGTCTACAACTGAAATAATTTTGTGGCTTTCAAATCTGACTTTTAGAAATCAGAATTAAAATATCTTTTCAAAAGACAGTGAGAGCTAAGATGTGTCAGACTTTTGAGAGTTAGGTTAGTTATGAGTTCAAGCATTTAGCTCTGGGTGTTTAGAGTTGGAAAATATGACTTTGATTGGCTGATAAACATAGAAGTAAAAAATCAATGCTTGCAATTCCTTTAGTACCATGACAACAATATAACTAGCAACAGTTAATTATATCATTGTAACACCAAGAAACATTTTAATTGGTAGACTTGCTTCTAAATTACACACAAGCCATTAAGCAACAAGACAGTGGACAAGGGGTCCTGTTCTTGATTCCTGGACCCTTAGAAGAAGTAATGAGATCTGATATGGCTGAGAAATCAAAACCTGCTCTTCAGATGCTCTCTGGGTATGAACATGCTGATAGCAACAGCTGGAATGAAAGGAAAGCCTGAGTTCAAACGTTCTGTGTGCACATGGAAGCTGAGTAACCTGAAAGTGGAACAGTAAATGCTTGAGTCACAGTCACAGAAAAGGTTTGCACTTGGGCACCAAAGCTGCTGCTTGCAAAACAAAATTAGCAAATCAGAGAATCATACAATGATTTGGGTTGGAAGAAAACTTAAAAGTCATCCAGTTCCAACACCCTGCCATGGGCAGGAATAATTCCCACTAGACCAGGTTTCTTAAAGCCCCATCCAACCTCGCCTTGAATAATTCCAGGGAATATGCCTATTTATCTTAATTAAACTGTCTATTATAGATTATAAATAGAAACGTCTATTTATCTTAATTAAAGTATTTTCTAAAAAGAAATGAAACAGTTGCTATATGTTAGGTAAAATTTTGTCACAACCACCAGACATAAAAGAAAACCTTTCAGCAATATGATTTCATCTCTGTCATCTTCTATAACCTCTCTCTTTTGTCAGGCCTGACTTGTCACTACATATGATCTCAGTTTAGGTCTGTATTCCCTACCTGTTCAATCTTTAGTTCCCACAGGATTCATTGACTATCAGTACTGCATTTCTATGAGACATTAAGTGAGCATGACTTTATTCGATTTTGAGGACTAGAAAAGAAGAGGTTCAAAATTTCATATGAAGTGAAACAAAAAAAATGACAGAACTTTTGAATAGTTGGTCTAGTAATTTTTGTGTTTGTAATTATGTATACAGCACTTATAAATCATAATCAAAAAATTACTCGGAAAAAAACCCAGGCTATTTCCCTTTAAATAAAGTCATTATCAAATATTTAAATTTTGTTTAACTACCTAGTAAAAAAAGCACTTTTTCAGCTATTTTCAGCAAATGAATCAAAAAAATCCCAAAATTTGAAAATAGAACTATATGGCTTATAATTCTTAAAGCATAGCCTGCAGTTTTCTATCTCTTGAAATTAATAAACTCTTTATAAAACAGTATCAACTTGTGCTTATCCTTGTCTGTTTCTTTCTAGACAGATCTTAGAGCAAAGAATGAGAGCATACTTGGGTTTGATTCTGTTAAAATAAAAAATGAAATAGCATCTAGAAGAAATGTAATGTATTATAAGAAATGATAATTTACATCTCTAGAAGAAACCACTGGTTCCTTCTTTACTGCAAGGGGAGTTTCTGTATCAAGTTTGATATAGCATAAAATATTGGTTTGACATAAAAGAAATAATTAAATTTTCCTTCACTAGAAAACTTTACTACATTTTCTTGCTATGAGTGGAAGAGCCTAAAAATATTGAATTGAATTAATTTAGCAAAACCAACACAACTTTAAGGGAAACTAGATTTATATTTATTATGTCAAAGAATTCTTTGTTAAGCAGTTCCCTTATACTGCAGTAGTTCACAGTCTCTGTGCACTCTTTCCAGTAATCTGAACCACCAATGACTTTGTATCCTGATTTTTGATACAGGAACATGAAGGGATGACAAAGGATTTTAGAGTTCTTTTATTCAATTTTACTCCTACTTTTACTGTGACAATCACCATAAAAGTTATGCTGCCTTTGAAAAAATCTGATAATAATTCTCATTTAAATATTGTTGGTGTGGTATTATCAAGCAGGCTGCTCAGAACTTTGCTTAATCTTCTGGTAATAAAACCTTGTTGGCCATTAAAAAGCTATTTAAATAATGAGCATAATGTGTCCTTTGAGACTGTTGGAGATATATAGAATGTATAAATCTTTGTGCACTGTTTTCAGCAGATCATCAGCTTCTGTTTGTAGGAGTACTCTATGGAATGTTTTTTTGATCCCTCGGAGATGCTTCTGATACCATGAAAACCACCTTCCATTCTCCTGACAGGATCTTGGAAAAAACTGCATACAAGGCCACTGTAAAAACTCGTGATCAGCCTATCATTATATCCAGTATCCAATAGGAGCAATCTATGTGTGACATCAGTTGATGCTGAGTTTATCAACAGAGATGCAGAACCTAGTTTCAATTGTCTGTAGTAGTGTCAGAAAAGCAGTGCTGTAAATAAGAGGAAATGCACTCTTGCTGCAAAGAAGGTAAAGACCATCCTGGGCTGCTTTAGGCAAAGTATTGCCAGCAGCTGGAGAGAGGTGATCCTTCTTTATTTAGCACTGGCCAGTCCACACCTGGAGCACTGTTGACAATTCTGAGCTTCTCAGTTCAAGAGAGGCTTGGACATGCTGGATAAAGTCCAGAGAAAGGCCACAAAGGTTATTAAGGAACTGGAGCATCTGGCACATGAGGAAAGGCTCAATGAGCTAAGACTGTTCAGCCTGGAGAGAAGTCTCAGGGGAATCTTGTTAATGTGCAGAAATACCCGGTGAGAGGGAATGAAGAAGGAGGAGCAAGGCTCTTTTCAGTGATTCTCAGGGACAAGACCAAAGATTATGGGTTCAAAATGAAACAGAGGAGGGTCCTTTCGGAACATGAGGAAATGCTTTTTTACTGTGACAGAGACTAAGATCTGACACAGGTTGCCCAGAGAGATTGTAGGCTTTCCATCCCTAAAGATGGTAAAAATCCACCTGGACATGGTCCCAGGCAACTGGCTGTGCTTGAGCTGGAGAAGGGAGGTTTAGCGGGTGACCTCAGAGGTTGCTTCCAACCTCAGTCTTGCTATGATTCTTTGATTCAATGAAAGATTTGGCAAACTGGAAATCTTTAGTTAAGTAGGCATCCCAATAATGAAGTAGGAATTCTACTATCCAAAACTTAATTGTTTTGTCTATGCTCTCTAATTTGATTTATGAGATGGAATAGTTTTCCTTTTCCCTCTAGTCTACTATTTAATATCTTCAGTGACTCCAGAAATACTTGCATCATGCAATGAATAAATAGGCCACACTGACCAAATCTCCTTTATGAATACTTATCCAGGCAGCTTCTATCTTCACAGATTATCATAGTTTACTATGAAGTCATTCTGGCATAACACTGGAAGAACATTTCATCAGTGTGGGATGTAAAATGTAATAGCTCACTCACTCAACCATACTTTATTATATCTCTACTGTGTGGTTTGCAGTAGTTTCAATTTGTTTTAATTGCCAATTGAAAACTTTGGCTTCATCTGCTAGGACAATTTCCATTTGCTTCAAATAGGATTTTTCCTCCAAATACAGTTAGAATTTTTAAAACTTCTATTTCTGTGGTAGCCTTCCTTGTTTTGATAAAACATGCTGGAGACATCAAACTAAGGATCTTTCATGCAACACTTCCTCTTGCATGTCATTATCCGATTAGGCAGTGTCATTGCTGGGTTGAAATAAATATATGTCCAATGTATTTTATTCGGGTTATTAAATCTGCTAGGGAGTGTGTATTTTTCCTGTTTGCCTTTTATATTTTTTTTGTTTGTTCAGTTGGTTGTGTTTTGTTTCTGTTTTTATTAAGAACCCTGAGGAAGTAGGAGGAGGCACAGGAAATTCCTGAATAGGGGAGATACTCCAAGGTAATAATCTATACAGCCTGTGTACTTCTGCATAAATCGTTTGTTGATGTACCAAGAGCATCATACAAGCATATCTGAAAAAGCTGAAATAAATATAACAGTGGAGATACAAAAAAACACAGGGAAAATCTAAAGAGAATTTGATTACAATCAAAATTATTCGATCAATAATCATCCATCTTGTGAAGTTCTCCCATTGTTTTACACACTAAATATAGCATTTAGTGTGTGTAATGGTAATTTTTATCTCATCATTGGATTAAAGTGCTGTATCTCCTCCATCACTGCCTCCTTATGCCAGTAAATTAAGTTATTTGCATAGTCACGTGCCTTCTCTGAAAGACTAAGGACGTTCTTCAAGCTGACCAACTAATATTAATTATATTTAAGATTATTCATTGTGGTTTGTGTTGTCTTGTCTTTTTTTTTTAATTTATAAAATGCTTTATCAATATCAAACATTAATTCAGAGCACAATAGAGATAATGGAGGCCGAAGATTGACCATTCATAATTATGTCTGGGGACTGGAAAGACTTTAGAGGAAAGATTATACACTTAAGGAGATAGTTTTTTATTTTAACCACTGGCATTTCTGTTCACTTCAAGCCATAAAAATAAAAGACCACTATTAATACAGATGCTAAATTATTTATTCTTGTCTTGCACAGTATCTGGGATATAAATATGTAACAATTTACAGCACTATTTTTTCGCGTGAATATAAATACATACTGCACTTTTTAGCAGTAAATTGTTATATTAATTTGGCCACTGTAAAATGATACCATATTATGTTATTCTGCCCGTCACCTTTTCTTCCATTATTCAATACCAAGCACGTGCCACAAATATTCAAAAGCCAAAATCAAAAGTATTCCTTTCCATTATTAGGGAAACAAAGAAAAATAGATAACATAATAATATTCTAACAGTATTATTAGAAGAATATAATGTCCAGATTCACTTGGGTTTTTTTCTTTATGGAGCTTATATTCTGCATACAAGAATAGAGAGCCTTAGTAGAACAGACATAGCCTTCTCAGGATCATTGAATCCCAGAAGTCATCTTCCACAGGGCTCCCAAAACTGCTTTATCATGCAACCAAATCCCTATCTGCTCCATAAACCCTGTTTTTTATGTGAAAATACAAGGATAAGCAACACCACAGAGTAATGGAATCAGTCAGGTTGGAAAAGACCACAGTAAATCATCTGGTCCAAGCTCCCTGTTCAAGTAGGGTCATCCCAGAGCCCATGGTACAGGATTCTTTCCAGACAGCTCTAGAATATCTCCACAGAGGGACATTTAACAACCTCTTTGGGCAAGCTGTTCCAATGTGTGGTCACAGGCACAGTAAAGAAGTTCTTCCTCATATTCAGGTAGAGCTTCCCCTTTATCAATTTCTGCCTCTTGTCTCTTGTCCTGTTGCTGGGCACCACCAAGAGGAGACTGGACCCATCCTCCTGGCACTCTTCCTTCAGATATTTACAGACATTGATAAGTTACTGTCTAAGTTGTCTCTTCTCAAGGCCCAGCTCCCTCAGCCTTTCTTCACAGGAGAGATGCTTCAGTCCCTTAACCATCTTTGCAGACCTCCTTTGGACCTGCTTCAAGGGACGCACGTCTCTTTTGTCCTAACAAGCCCAGAATGGACTCAGCACTCCAGATGAGGCCTCACCAGGGCTGAGCAGAGGGGCAGCATCACCTCCCTCAACCCGCTGGCAATGCTCTTCCTAATGCAGCCCAGGACACCTTTGGCCCTCTTGACCACGCACTGTTGGCTCATGGACAGCTTGTTTTCCACCAGGAGAACCAGGTCCTTCTCTGCAGAGCTGCTTCCCAGCAGGTCAGTCCTCAGCCTGCACTGGTGCCTGGGATTATTCCTCTCTGGGGGCAGGGCACTGCATTTGCCTTTTTTGAACTTCAGAGTGTTCCTTTCTGTCCATCTCTCCATCCTATCAAGGTCCTTCTGAAGGGCTGCTTCTGGCTTTTTATTTAGGGTACTTTTTGCACAGTTGACTTCTTTGTAGTTTGACTTCTCTTACTTCTGAAGAGATGATTTTCATTTCTTCATCCTATGAAATTGTAATCCCCTTTTAAAACCATAATAGAGTTATGTTATTTATTGTTACCACTCTATTTAAAAAAATGTCTTACTTTGAGTAAAATATAGCTAAACATTAATTTCTTTGGTCAATGTAAACAACATGCTTGTTCTTTTTTACATTGTACTTCATCCCAATAACAAGAGTAACAGGTAAATAACAGTAAGTTTAACGCCTCCCAGTTTCAACCACTGAGAATTAATCTACTACATTTAATGCTGCAATCATATCTTTGACTATAACTTTTTTCATTTTGCAATATTATTTAGGCAAATGAAAAGTTTCAAGAGTTGCTGATCTAATTATTTTGATGTGCAAATTAATTATTATTGATTTCTTATTTGTGATCACGATCAGTGTAGATCTAATTTCCTTTAGACTAGCAAATTGCTGCTAATAATCTTAAGAAGATAAAACCTTCAGCAAATGAGCTAGAAATTAATCTAATATGCATAAACCTACAGCACTGAACAGAGATGTATTTATGAAATTAAGTAGAGCTCTGGCAATTAGAAAGAATCAATATCTGGTTATGTCCATTCTCCTGGTCTTTATTTTTTAGCATCAGGATTTTAATCTATGAGATTCCTCAAAATAAAACTCTTTCTCTGATACCTTATGTTTACATATACTAAGCATATATGTATATATAAACCTTACATATACATATCTATACATATATATATATGTGTATATATATACATACACCTTACATACATAAGTATATTACAGATATATATATGTATATATACCTTACGTATCCTAAGCTTTGCAAGTCTTTCATTGGAAGTCAGCCTTTTGGTTTCCCCAGTCATCCTGGTACTCTATCTGAGATTCCCTCCCTACGAAATTCTTATGATTTTATGACATTACTGACTTTAGGATTGAGGAAGGATTTCAGCTGAGAGTGTCTCTGAAGAGGAAGCAGACTGTTTTTTGTCACAGCTGTAGTTCAGTGGCTCCTGCTCTTGAAAATAAACATTGCAAAGGCACTGATAATTGCTGATGGTTACTCTTCTTTTGATCATCAGTGTTATTTGGTAGGAGAGTTTAGGTTACGCTTTACTGAAATATCTATTTCTGTTTTTATCAAAAACAAAGCTAAAATGTCAGATAAGTAGAATTTCTGAGAATTCCCTCACTATTAAAGGCCGTTAAAATTCCCATATTTTGTGTTCTTATTTTTAATTTTTTTAAATTCCTAGCAGGTTCTTAATCCTCACATATACCCAAAAGAATGAGGTCTGGGCATGTAAATCCTTTGCAGTCCTTTAACATTCTGTATGGCAATTCCAGTGGGAATACAAAGCTTTAGAGAATCTGAGTTATAGAAAATTATGACTGTCAAGATCTACTAAAATATCTTTTCTTAAGCATGTGGCTAGCATCTCTGAACTCTGCTTCTGCTCTATGGGAATCCATTACTGCTTCTGTGAGAAAGACCATGATGCAATCTGCTGGAAACAACTGAAAAAATCAATACTTGGCATATTCATTTATTTCAAGAGTAAAGCAATAACAATACTTTAGTTCCCTAAAATATAGAATAAATTGGAAATTTAAGTTGTCTCTGTACTTGATTGATCATATGATTGTCTGATTATTATCAAATTGCCATTAAAGTAATTTGTTTGGAGACACATGCAAAGCACCAACTGCACAGAAAACTACTATATAATAAGAATCCCAAAATATATGCTCTCAAGCTATGTTACTATGCTCCAGCAATTGTCAGCAAAGCAGTAATAAAGAGAATACTAGTTTGATGAAATGTCCACAAGAGAGTTCTACATTTGATTATATTAATTTACTTTGCTGCTTCCCTGGTATGCTTCTTAAGGTATTAATTTGAATAGTGGTATTGAATGCTATTTACATCTAGACATGCTCATAGCAACAACGGTGAAAAGCGCTTTTGAGTGAGCTTATCATCAAGATGAGATATTCTAAACCACTATCTGTATTTTATTAACCGAAGTTATCAACAGAATCACAATCAAATGCCAAGACCTCTACACATTTTTGCCCTCAAAATCTTTCAGTATTTTTCATTTGGACCACAGGATTAAAGACTAGATTACTGCTGCCTGAGGGAAATTTAAAAAAAAAGGATTAAAAATTCCCCTGTTATTGTTGTAACACAGGTAGATTGCTATCCTAACCAATGACAGAGAAGAATGGTGCAATCAGGGTGTGGATATTCTCAAATGTATTTATATTTTCTTAATTATGACTGTGATAAAAGATACTGGCCACAGAAAAGCGGTTTTTGCATTTCTTCTAACTATAATTTAATTTTACACTTTCCATGTTATCTGTTTGCAATATCTTTCCATTTCTTCAAAATATTGTAATTACCCTGTCTTCTTCTGGAGTAAGTGTCATTGCTTTACTTGAGGTTTGCACTAAAATGGAGATCATTGTGATTATGAAACTCTCTATAACATCTGAACAAAATACAAAATCCGCTAACATGAAATACACTAATACAAACACGAAGTAAGAAATAATAATATGAAATGTTAGTTAGCATTAAAATGCTATTCATCTCTTATATCACTAATTCCCTTCATACTAGATTCCTATTGAAATGGAACCAACTGAATACTTTTTAGGTGCTTCCTCCTGTACAAGTTTTACCAAGAAAATAAGCGGTGAATTTTACAGATATGTAATTTAGAAGTTTTGTATTTTCAATGTAAACCTCTGTGAATCCAGACTTGAGTGTCAGTTGATGAATAACTACATTAACTACAAAATTTTGAAGATCCACAGCAGCAGTTTCAAAAGAGATGAATAAGGCGCTTCTTGAAATTATGGGGTGTGATATGACTAGAAAGCACTCTTCATATGTGAAGAAGCAATAGTCTGTTTTTTACACACAATAGTCTTATTTTTCATTGATTATGAACTATATCAATTTTTCAATTGTTCTCCTTTGCACACTATTTGATACATGGCCTACAAAGTTAAGTAATGATTTATGCACTATACAACTAAAACAGCATAATAAAGACCAAACCTTGAATTATTGTATTTATATTCCCAATATTAAGACACACAAGTGGTCTAAGAGCTCCTCTGTCAGAAAGCTATTTGCTGTCCATGTTTCAGTCAAGAAAACTAATCAACATGGAAATATTTGCCTTCCACAGGGAATTAATACTCACCAAATTTTCACAGTCCTACAGACATTAGGATTGTGCTAATCACTCAGTTTTACAGAAAATTTAGGTGTCTGAGAATTCTCTCATTAGGACCATTCTCATTTAGGTGTCTGCTTCCATTAGCACCCCTCAAAAAACATTGAAGGTGTTTTCCATTTTGATTTCTTGGTTGCTGTCTGTTTGCATACAGACATATGATTTGGAGGTACTCTACAAAATAGAGTTACTTGAATATATGTGAAAAAATCATACAACTTAGGAACATTTTAAGGCACACTCAGACATCTGAGTATGCTCCCTAAACCTAACCCCTAATCCTAACGCTAACCCTAAGCTGCCATTCCTGTGTCTCACATAGTTTTGTTTGTAGTGAGCTGAGTATCACTGATATTTTGTTGTAAAATGCTGACATTAGTGATGTTTGAGATTCTTTCTAATAGACACATTGTCTTCCAATTTCCTATGACCAGAACTCTGTAGATTCTGCAACTGCAATAACTCATGTGAATACTGCAGAGGATCCCCTATAGATTCTATATTCAAATCCAGTTATTAGCAGAATTGACATATCCCCTGGGGAAGGGTAACCAGCTGCAAGCCCTCCATTTATCCACTGCAGATGAATTTTCCTTTAAATTTTCCTTTCCTTCTTTGCCTAATGTTTAGGTCTCCATGTCTGCTGCAGGCTGACCTCTACCACTAAGCCAGCACAGTTCAAGTGAACAGAATCACATATCTGAGACCTAACTCTGCTCAGCTTAGCATAGTTACAACTCTTTATAGTGCTCAGCCTCTACATTATAAATTCACTGAGACTAAAGAAAATAAAATAAAATAAAAAAGAAATCACTTCAAACCACAACTTCTTTGTGTATTACCTGCAGCACAGCAAACTTCTATACTTTAAATTCATCTGAAAAATGCATAATAGATTCAAAAGATAAATCTCTTGATTTACAGTCATTTATTCCCACATTAAAGTATCACCACCAGACAAAGGAAAAAGATGCTTTTATAATGAACTGGGCAGATAATATAATCATTTTCTCAAATGGTGAGTTTCATCATTTCCCAAAGGGATATAATCAACAGGTTTTTCAGATACTGTAGTTACTGCATACATGCAAATGAAAACCATATTCTTCATTTAGATGTTGTGTGACTCTTCAGATAATGACAGCATTGTGGAACCAACTCTGTGACATGGGTAAAAAATTTAGTGCTATTTTCAGTTGTTACCCAGGATTGCTTTCTTTGAAATAGTCCTGATTAGTGTAGTATGAGGTGGAATGAAAAATTACAATACAAATATGTTTATGGAAGTGTATGCAAAATAAATTTGTATTATAATATATATTAACCCAAGGTTTTAATCTTTCAGATGCTTTAAGCTTTATGTCTACAAAGTAACACTTTACAGAAGCTTTTCCTTGGTTTTTTTCATGCATTTACAGTATTGCCATATGCAGGCAAACTGATTTTCACAATTTTACTATTAATATATTTGTTATACAAGAGCTAGAATTCAAACAAGATGATTTTTTCTTCCAATCTTAAGCCACAGGTAGGAGTGGAGGAATATGAAACAAGAACATTTTTCTCCAACACTTACCATTTGAGCCAACAATCATGGGCACATGATTCTCATTTCCCCTATCAAAAACAGGAGTTCTACTTTTCGATCCTTTACTCCATAAAATATTAGAACTGTCTCTGGCTTTTAGACATCGGTAAGCAAATTCTCTGCTGGTTATATAGAAAGACTGGTACATTCCATTTCTGGTTCTTTCCTGAAGTTTTTTCCTGTACCCATATCTGGCTTTCACTGAAACAGGATGATTTTCATCTATGTTTTTATTTGGCTTTCTCATGGTAGACACTAGATGTTGCTAATGTTCGTTACTGCTGTAACATGGTTAACAACTGTATCATTTACAAACCTATAAATGATCCCAGGTTTCATCTTTTTTATCTCCTTTTCATTATAGGATTATATCCTATTTGCATATTTGACAAAGGCTGTCATGCAAAAACAATAAGGCATATGACTGTTCCTATCAAGAAACAAGACCAGTTTCTTCCAAACAGGTCATTCCCACTAATGGATATAGACTTTTATCATTTAATAACTAGGATTTGAGACTAGTAAACAAATTCAATCAGTGATTTCTTTCAAAGATCCATTATCTGACTTTAAGATTTTTGACTCTGTCAGCTTATCTGGATTCTCAGCACTTCCAGAATCTCCCATGTATATGTAAGACCTGTGAGAGTCCTTAGAAGACAGACTTTTGGATCTAACAGAACTTGCTGGGATGCTTCATGTAAGCTGAGGAGTTTTGGTGGGCATTCCTCACCTGACATAATTTTTGTTACACGCAATTTTTATCTATGTTCCAAACAGGATAATGCTTTGTGCCCAAAACATGGACTTTGACAGGACTACATATCACAGAGCCTAGAAATTTTTGAACAAATACTGGAATGGAAGAAACAGAAAATTGGGGAAATATTGATAATCCAAGCACCATACCAAATTTTTACTGTTTCCTTAGTGTGGAATTGGGACTCAAAGCTTTAACTGGAGCTTTCTTCAGTCTTGTGAAGGCCTGGGTCAAAGGCCTGAAATTTCTGAACACCTCCAGCTTCTACACTTCATTGACTGAACAGGAAGCATATAGAGCTAAGCAAAAAGGTTCAGAAGCTTGAGTCCAAACCAGAATATTTCAGAGCAGTTTCCATGCAATAAAAGTTATTTTTCCATAGTCTTTTTTTCTAAATAATTATTCCTAATTAACTAACACATCCCCTAAAGTTCAACCATGTTTGTAAATGTTTTGCAGAATTTTGGAATCTCCTGCAGAGGAAAATTAATAACTTTGAGTTTGAGAGCTATCTAGGATAGAGAAAATTACAATGTCATTGTGTGGCCAATCAATAAACTGACCGCTTATTCCTAACTGTGAGGCAGCATCAATTGATACTCTTAAGACACACAAATCTAAATCAGGGTTTTTTTCTGAGTTTAGAAGAAATTTTTCCAGATAGTTCTTGGAATGAAAATTGGATGAGTTTTGTATGTTCACCTTGTGCTGCTTAAATGCAGTTGATATTGCTGAATTTTTCTGCATCTTCTAATGCAAACACTTTTACTACAGGTTTGAACTGTTACATGTGATTAGCTAAACAGCAAATATAGATGAAAAATTTCATGGAGACCTTTCTGTATCAGCAGTGGTAATCAATATAAAGAACAGACCAAAATAGCAACCTGGCCTTCATTCAGCTCTTTAACTCATTAATTTCTTCCCCTAGATAATACCTACTGGCTAAATAGGAAATACAACAAAAACAATGATAAAAAGAAACGGAGTGTGTATTCAGGCAGCTTAAATACTAATAATTTTGGCTTGGGCAAGCTGGCACTAAAGACAAATACAAAGATAATAAATCTTAAATGGCATGTGTCCGAGCAATTACAAGTAAAGAAGCTTTAATCTTGAGAGATGTGCAAGATACACATATGTTTGGGACTGTCTACAATTCCTCCAATCACATACCTCTTTCTTAAATTTTTAAATACACAGAGACAGAAAATATTCTTAGTAGACAGGGTTGAGTAAGCGAAATTTGATTTCATGTTCAGCTTGTACAGTTGATTGCTCAAGAAATTATCATCATAAACAGATGAAGCTGTCATTGGATGTGAAATTGTTAAAATGAAAATGCAAAGATTCTTCAAATACAGAAGACATCCATCCATTACATGTAGCTAAAGAAAATAGAGCCACATTTTTTTCACCAGAAGTTAGTACCAGAATTCAAAATCAGTGCACTGAGATCAATAGTCTTTCACCTTTCTCTGAAAAATATATGCACAAATGTTCCCATACACATTTGTCTGAATTGACAAATTGGTCTGATATTTAGCAAAGTAATAGAGACAGAGAAATGAAGAATTAGTACTGCCTCAAAAGAAAAAATGAATTTGAATGTTAGTTCATTCATCACAGCAACGTCTAAAAAAACAATTTAGGAAAGGACTGAGCGGAAGGCAGCCTGCATCACACAGGCCAACATGTGCTGTTGGACCTCCAGTGGTTATATTTCAGGCCATCAGTTCCCAACCTAAAACATAGGGTAATAAAAAGGAAAAATATGGTTTATGAAATGCAGTTATGTCTCTCCTTTCTGAATTTCTGATAGTTTAGGTATTAGCAATGGCTTAAAATGCAGAGTTATGTAAGCAAAAATCCTGTACACACTAAAGTGTTTCACTTATCAAGAAAAGGAAGAGGAAAATCATTAGGTTGGTTTAAAGATACATTTAGAGTGAGATTCATGTGTCCTAAGTTTTAGTAACTAAACTTTGGTTATATCTAGGCCTACAAAAGGAGCAGATTAATATAACTCACCTCCTGGTCAGTAAATATTTCTCTTGCTTAGCTATGAACTCAAGAGTGATTGCCTTAAAATTTGACATTATACTTTAATTAATTTCTATAATGCTTTGAAAGCTTTCTGACTTAATCAACCTATTTTTAAAAACTCATTTTAGCAAAATAGTATAACAATAATACAGAGTAGAAAAAAACCACGGTTATTTAGAGAATGCTCAGTCACCACTGACATATCTATATTTTCCAAAGCAGATATTGATCATCACTCTGCCACATTTTACAGGGAATAGAAGTCCTCCATCTTCATAAATTTCTTGCAAAATGGAACCCATGACTGATTTCCTAAAACCTCTGAGACAGAA
>VWYI01023233.1:0-154441 GCA_013399455.1 Anthoscopus minutus
AGATCTTCCGCTGTCGCCTGTTCCTTATCCACCACAATCGAGGAGGGGTTTTCCTCCTCCAAACCCTTTGACATTACAGAGCCTCACTGCTGAGCGAAATCTGAGCACGCCAAGTCCAGTGGCAGCTCAGTGTGCTTGTCTAGATGCCCATGACTCAGCCCTGCCTTGTGGTCCCATCTATCCCCACACAACAGACAGGCCTCTCTCAATGATTACTTGATTCCTCATGTTCCAGACAGCAGATGGGACCCAAGGAGCAAATAAAAGTTGTTTTAGCTGCAGTGTCCCCAGGGCATCTGCAGAATGCAACAATGCTCCAGCCATGCCCTTTTTCCTCAATGCCCTTTCTTGTGTTGGAGAAATGAGGATAATTCCCAGCTGTCTACACAGCTGTATCCTTTCCAGAGCTCCCCTGACACCTAGGAAATCCTTCTGCAGCCAAACAACTTTACAACTTGGCTTTATCCTGTGGTACTCAAGGGTCTTGGGGCAGGGTGGCCACTGCCAAACCAGTGGAAGTGAGAACATCTCTGCTGGCTGTGAAGCAAACAAGGCTGGGACATCTGCCATGGCCTGGGCAGCAGCATGACTCTGCTTAGGGCTGTCAGAGGAACAGCTCAGGCCTGCACTAAAATGCTGTGCTGGTGTGCAAGAGCTCTAACACAGCTTTATTCCCAAGGAGTAAACACCGAGCTTTGGAGGTGCGGCCTGGCTCCCAAGCAGGCCCAGACCTGTCCTGGGCTGAGCGGCTGCAGGATGGATGTGGCCATTACACTGCCAAAACTGCAAAAACACCTAGCAACCCCTGGCTTCTTATTCTAGTGTTACCAGGAAGAGAGGAGATAGTACATGGCTTTGATGGCTTTTGCAGGTTTTGTTTTGTGAAGTTATAAAATTTTCTGACATTTTCATGGAATGGTCAGGAAAGAGGAATCTGAATCTTCTCAAGTAACACAACAGTAAAGACCCAAACTCCTTGCACTTTTGCCACAGAAGCTCACAACCAATGTCTTTTGCCCTTGCCTACTCTGTGTGCTAACACAGCCGAATTGTTCAGTTCAAATTGGGAAGGAATTTGCTGCTGATTTTCTCTTCCAGACTCTGAGACCCTCATGTGGGTTACAATGCTTCATCTGGTTCAGGGTTCACAGACATCTGACTGCCAAGGATTTCCAAGGATCCACTCAGTTCTTGAAGAATCCACACAACTGGGACTACACCGTGTTTAACTTAAAGGGAAGGGCAGAGTAGATTTTATATTGTGTGGGTCACTCCTGAGAGTTTTCCAGTTTGGTTTAATCCAGATTTCAATGCTTATTATTGATTAAGGTACAATCATGAGTAATAGGAAGAAGTTTCTTTATCTCATTTCTCCTGTATTTTTAAATTCAAATAAAAGCTTCACAAAGTTCTGATACATGTAGCTGGAATAGATAAAAACAGAAAAACATCAAAGCACCTCTAAACCTGATCCAAAAGTGGTGTTCCCTGGAGTTTTGTCCATGACAGCTTGGCCCAAAGATGGGTGTTGGGTCTTCTGGCTTCTGACAGCAGCAATCTCTCTTAGAAGCACAAGGATTTCCTAATTGCGCACTATTTTTAAAAAAATAAAGTGTGTTTTAAACAAAAGAGATGAAACAAAGCAACAAAGAAGGAAATGCAGAATCACAACACAGTAAGATTAGGCATTCAGGTGACCTTAAACCTGCATGGTAATGCAAGGGCTTTGACCCAGCTGTATGGTATTAGCCCTTTTCTAACTCTGCAGCTGCAGTTACAAATAGCCCTAGAGGATGTGCTGATGCTCAAGGGAAAAAAGGGGATTTTTGAGTTGCAGAAAAGGATATTTGCTTGGCTAGTTCTGTATTTGCCGTGAACTCTAATCTGGACCCGCTGCTTAAGATACAAGAGATATTTTAAGAGATAAAAATAATTACAGATAATAGCTGCATAACCCTAAAAGTCTCTGTTTCTACATAGAAATTATCAGCTCACTAATGTGAGGTCAACAATTTGCCTTAATTATTTTCTGGATTTTTACATTTTAAAACACGTGAACACATTTGTTTATCTAACCTAAGGTACTGCCAGCAGTCACCACCTCAATACAAGATGTCTAAATTGCCAGCTGCATGCCCTTTATGTGACAGAGAGAAGTCTGACACCTCAAAAATATCACAGCACCGAGAATTTGATAAAATGGGTTATCTGAAAGCAATGAGACCTTTAAATGGATAATTTTCTCATCCATTTTTCTCATTTATATAAGGTATTGTGCAAGTTTAAACACATACATTCATGTTCCTTACCCATTCATATCTTACAACTATTCACTTTTTCACCTTTCTTAATAAACAGGTTAAAGCTGCCAGGAATGTTCTAAGTACCACGTACTTACAATGTCATATTTCCTGTTGGCTCTGATCCTGCTGCTGCAGTGGCAAGCTGGACAATCAAAAATATCTAATGAGAACCAAGAGAAAGACAATGTATCTGGCTAAAAACACGCACCAGTGCATGCAGGCAGAGTGTCAGGGTAGCCAAACAGAGGGAGAAGATTTTCTTCGCAATGGAAGTCACAAAAAAATGGTCACACGTGGAAAAGGAGCAGTGTAAGGGGGTCAGTGTCAGGCCAGCAGCCAGCAATGTGCACCAATGCACTGCTCCCACTACAGACTGCAAAGGAATTTAAAACCAAAACAAATATATTCAGAATGTATTCTATTTATAAGAAAAAGTATTTTTTCCCTGGGTATCCTAAAGTGTTTACAAATTAAAGAGTGAAAAAAAGAGAAAACTTTATGTGCAGAAATGAACTGAAATCTGAAATGCAGCTACTGCAATGCAATGCAGAGTAATTGTATCAAGAGTATAAAATATTATTGGGGGTCTACTTGAAAACAAAAGAAACCTTAATACTCTTTGAAATGTGAGCATGTGGCAAGCCATGCTCCCAAGAACAAATGTAACTCCCCAGGATTTGCAAGAGCAGAACAAACAGTCCCATATGTGCTCAGGTTAAAAGCACGCCCCAGATGAAGATGATCAAATTGGTATACAAACCTGCCTGCAGAAGAGGATGCACAAGATAATCCAAAGGAATTTGATTAAGTGCTTAAGAGCCTATAATGAATTCAGGAAGCAAAACCACATTATTGCAGGTAGCAGTGTATTTATGTATTATGTAAACACTGCTGGCACTGAAAGTTAACCTTAGGAGTGAGGTTGACCAAACACAAAAATGAGGCTTAATTAAGAAAATATCAATATTGCCCAGATGAATTAATGGTTTGGTTTCTGTAATAAAGCATATAAATAATGTTCACAGTTTCACTGCAGTAAAACCAGGCAATATTGGGTGTTACTTCACAGGGCCATACTTACAAACATACATACACAGGTGGGAATACTTATCTTTCTGGATACAGTAATCTGGTACATCCTTCTTGACAGAGAAGCTGTAAAAGTTGCACTCACAACTCACTTTCTGGAAACTTAAAAAAAGGCATCTTAAATGTTATACAAAAGCACTGAAATAACAGTATGATTTAAAAAAAAAAAAAAAAAGCAAGCAACCCCAGAAACTCTATCATTGTAAACACACATGTGCTGGGAGCCATCCAGCAGGAATCCTGCCCACCAGCTTTATGTAAAACTGAGGTTTCTATAATGTAGAACATTTCCTGCTGCTCAGAACTGAGGCTGGAAAAGAATGTATCAGCTGTGGAAATACAGCAGCTTCTAACATCTTATAATTCCCCATTAAAATCCCAAAGCTGCAGGAAAAAAAAATGGGATTTTTTTAGAAATATGACTTAGAATATATCTTTATGAAACATAAGGTGATATGATGAACTCAGACATGACATATAAAGGGACCCAAGCTTATCAGTGCTGGGGGAAGTTACTCCTGAAGCAGTTATGGATTGCACTGGTTTAGGTGATGGGCTAGAGGGCAAAACCCTCTGTGGTGTGCTCTTCTACCCCAGGAAAACTGCCCTCTGGCCTAGAAAGGAAAGATGATAGGACTTGGTCTGCCTTCTAAGCCTGCTCTGTCTCCACACTTATTTGCATTTGAGCTCTCTAGTTACAGTCACTGAGCCATCCTTTTTTAGGTAAAGAGTAAAACCTTACATCAACCCCACTCCCAACACCAGCTGTGCTTGGGGAAATATTCACCCCACAAGCACCTAAATACATACAAGCTTCCCATTGCTGAGGTGGCGTGGGATTGAAAAAAGAAAAGTGTCTTGTGAACACCTGAGGTACATAAAAACAATTCCAGAAGATCCAGAACTCATCAGAAGATGAGTCTACTGTGTCCTGTGAAATGTTCTCATCTGTTTTCCCAGAGATGGATGTGCTGCTTGAGCAGAGGTGAATGCACATTGGGGAAGGCATGTGGCTTCTGTTTTGGTAATAAGTAATACATGGTTTGACCACAACAGCCCCACTGGCCACAAAGCACTAAAGGAACAGTTGCAGAGGTCCTCAAGCAACCCAGGAAAAAATAGCACATAAGGCAGAGCCAATTATGTAGCCAATTATAAGGCAGATACAATTTCTGTATCAATATTTTACTGTTTTTAATTTGAGAAGTGGTCTTTCCTTAGCTAGAATTGTAATATATTTCTACAAATTGGAAGTTTTTCTTTTTAGCATGATCACCCTTGAGAGATGCCAAACGTGCACACCCAATGTCACAACTCAGCTTCTCATTTTAAATAGTAGTCTTAGATATAAACTATATAAATGCTGTTGAAAGCACTTTTAAATACCCACAGTTCACACTGCCAGCCTGAAGGGAGGTGAGGGAATTAAAAACTGAAGGAGAGAACTATTTTAGGGCTAATAAAAGCTACAGCAGAATGGACAAACATCCTTTACACCAGTGTATCAGCCCAGGCCCAGGCTCTCCACAGCACTACCACATCCTTCTTGTCTCACAGAGACATGTTAGTATGGCTCTCATATTTTCTTTTTCAGAGAAAAAATTTTAAGAAATAGCATTTTATGACACTGGCTTGGGAAAATGACTCAGAAACTACACCAATCCATGGCAGAACACAGCCCTGTGGAACTACAAACCCTCTGAGCCAAAAGGAGAAAATGAAGATGGCTCTTGAAATCCTCACAGAGAGGCTGCCAGCACAGGAACACACAGACCAACTCCTGGGAGTGCTTGGGGAGATCATCAGCAACCTGTCAGGCCTGGAGCAATCCTGTCTGAGAAACCTTATCAGTTACAGGCATCTACTTGTGCCTGTGAGCCAGGAGAGAAAGCATTTTCTTCTTACTAAGAATATTTCCTTCCTCTCCTCAAAATGACAAAAGTGTAACTGTGCCTGACCTATTTTTCGTCCTTATTCATTCTGTGGAAATCCTGCAAAATTGACACCTAATTTCCAGGTGCTGTTGCTTAGCTTCCTAAATTATTAATGAGTGTAATAATTATCCCTTTTCATCATCACCTGGGCCAGGGAATAGATGCAAAGATTACAATCACATCATCACCCTCACATCCAAGCATTTCTATGGTATTGGAAGATCCCTCCACCAGTTTCAATCCATAATCTGTATTACACTTACATCTGATCCATGGCCTAATTATACATTATATTGGTGCACTCTAATTATATCAGCAGCAACCCATGGCAGAGCACAAAAAGTACAGGGGAAATAGGGACCAAAACCAGGGATGTCTCACTCCTTTAATGTGTTCAAGAGTGGTGCCAGCAGCCATCAGGAATAGGGGAGCACTGGCTGTGCTGATTCTGACACGGGTTTACACAGAGGAAGGGAGGTGGGACTGGTAATGGGGTCTGGCAGGGAGCTACTGACTGACAGGAAAACATCAGACATCTTGCAAATGGCCAGAAGTGTTCCAAAAGTGAAAAAAAGGGATATATTCCACAGCTGTGCCTGTACCTGCAGAGCTGTGTCAGCTCCTATTAGAATGTGGCCAACAGCAAGAGCTTTTCTGCTGGATTAGCTGTCCAGTCCCCTCATCCTCACCCAGCACTTCTGGCTGGGCTGGCTCAAGATGTTCTTCACAGGTGTCCATCAGCACCTGCCAGCTGGGAGCTACCCCCAGAAACCTGTGAGC
The DNA here is from genome assembly GCA_013399455.1 of Anthoscopus minutus. Classification (NCBI taxonomy): domain Eukaryota; kingdom Metazoa; phylum Chordata; class Aves; order Passeriformes; family Paridae; genus Anthoscopus; species Anthoscopus minutus. The sequence goes on from VWYI01023233.1 coordinate 6,107, forward strand.
ACTCTCACACTTTGGACAAAGCTGTGACCACTTTCATCAGCACTTTAAATCTCCCCTGGGGTGAGGCAGGGCACAGTCTCTGCTGCTGGCACATGAAGGGGATTGCAGTCTCCAGCACAGCAGTGACAAGAGGAGATCAAGGCCTTCACTGGTCCCAGCTGATTGCTATGGGAATGTCTTCCATGCTCACAGCTGTTGGCAATGTGTCTTTTCATGGCCTGAACAAAATCAAGGTAACAAAAGCACAGCTGGTCACCAGCAGTAGAGCTACACCTCCACCTTTCCCTGGCACCTCAGGACCAGAGCTTGGATTCTGCTCTACCCACACGAGATGGTTTTGGCTGTAGGCATAGAGATGTTCAGCCACTGTAGCTAAATTGAACAGGATCATGAAATGGAGCTCCAGACCACCAGGATACACCCAGGGAATCCAAGAGAAAGACAATGTATCTGGCTAAAAACACGCACCAGTGCATGCAGGCAGAGTGTCAGGGTAGCCAAACAGAGGGAGAAGATTTTCTTCGCAATGGAAGTCACAAAAAAATGGTCACACGTGGAAAAGGAGCAGTGTAAGGGGGTCAGTGTCAGGCCAGCAGCCAGCAATGTGCACCAATGCACTGCTCCTGCTAGAAACTGGAAAGGAATTTAAAACAAGGGAAGTGCTCAGGGAGGTGCATGGAACAGACACAGCCACGCTGTGGCATGGGGCACCCTCCAGGACTGAGAGCTCTTCAAGAGCCCCCAACACGTGGGCAGCCGTCAGGAGATCGGGCTGTGCTCCGAGCCAGCTGTGGGAAAAGGGCAGGCGAGAGCAGGAATCAGTGAGATAAGGGGAGTCTGGTTGCAGGTGGAAAACAGGGAACTGGAGCCCAAGTAAGCGGGACGGGAGAAAGAACAAATAATGAGCTCCAAGTGATCTGAAGAACCGCGCTCGCCCTCCCGCTGCCCTGCCCATCTGCTTGGAATTTGTTGTCAAAACAAGTCCTATTTTCCCTCCGCCTGCCCACATCCAAGCTCCCATCTCGTCCTTTATGGATGCGGTGCTGTCACTCAAAATCATTTCGAGCAGAAAAGCCGAACTGAGAAACAAAGAACACTTATTGTTTGACATACACATTCTTCACCCCGATAAGTTCCTCTCAGCTGTGTTTTCCCTTCACTTATTCAGGTCAGAGCCTTTATTACAGGCACTCCGAGACAACGAGGATTTCACACGACTGACTGCGCTGCAAATCCATCACAAGTCCTGTCTGTGTCTGACACGGGGATCCAAACAAGTGCACCCTGCCGGAGCAGCCCCAGCCCCCGAAGCGCATTCCCGGCGCTGCCCTGGAGCGGAACGAGGTCACCGGGATGAGGAGCGCTCCAAAGGGGCTGCGAGCAGCCCGAGCCGCCGCTTTCCCCTAGCAGCGCCGAGTCACCAGGAACGTAAAGCTGAAAGGGCTTCAGCTCCACCCTGTGGCCATGAGGAGCTTCCCAAAGCATCCCCCTGCTCTGGGACCGGGATCCAGACCCTAACCCGCACCGCGCTGCATCTTTCAGCTGCGGGAAGCGGCACTGGCCGCCTGGGCATGGGAAATTCTGTCTCACAGCTGCAGCTGTTCCCGGCCACAGAGGCGTTTTCCTCGTGGGCTGTGCCTTCATGGACTGGGGGTCGTGGTTACTCCGGGGTTATGGGCACCAGCGCATCAGCATCCTCTTTGGGATTTGTGAATTTTGAACATTTGGCTAAGCGTCTTCCAAACAACCTGGGCTTAGTGCCACGACCTCGCCTCTCTCTGCAGTGATTTTGGGAGTGATTAGGATGTGAAACTTCTCTTAGATTCTAACTCCTGTTCCTGCCTTTTTAATCACTTCTCATATTTCTCTGATGAGAAATAACTCTTGCAAGTAATTTTTTGATTTGGGGATGCTTCTAAGGAACGTTTTTATTGCCCAAGTTTTCAAGAAGGGAACGGCTCTCTAAATGAAGCTGCAATTTTAATGACAGGAACCTCGAGAAATTCAAAGCTAGCCTCAGCTCTGTTGGTTGGCCAGTAATTAAATAGTTCATGTCTGACCTAATTAATGCTCAAATACACATCAGCAACTCTCAAGCTCTAAGGCACAAATTTGTGACGAGTGAGGTTCAGGCAAATATTGTCTCTCCACCCACCACAAACCCCCCTCAGTGTCCCTGACATGCAGGATGCTTTGGGGTGCCACTGAAATGCTTCTTTGTGACTCTGGGGAGCAGGTTCTGGATTAGACAGACTCAAGTCCTGTGTAAAATGTTAGAGCCCTTTGTTTTATTTCTCATCACTGCTCTGGACCTTCATACCTGCCCCAGGTGCTCTTTCTCAACTTTTCAGAAGGTGTGTCACATTTTTACCTTTTTATTACCCTCATATCAGTATCTTTATTGTGGTTCTATTTACATTTCAAAGTGTTGAGCCTGTAGCATTTGTCTGAGAGATTCTAATTAGATGCAGTGCTTCGTTTTTAGCTAAATACTCAAAAACATATGCAAAAGCTGAAATATGTTTTAACCAATGTGCGCTGCATGTAAGCAAAGCTGTGGGTTTTTTCCAGTCTGAAAAGCTCCCAAACCCATTCACTTCAAGCATTCCCTTGTGTGTTCTCTCTCACCTACGCAGAGAGGCCCCATATTTATTTTCATCTTAATAATATTTTCACCACAAAACTGGTTTGATATGTTTAGCTATCTAACTATATCACATTCATCAATTAAGGCTTGGAAACTATACACAAACAACATGAAAAAAATGCAGCCACTTTCCCTTCTCCCACGCAAAATCCAACTTGTAAAACCAGAATTCCACAGCATTTTATAGCAGCTATTTAATTTTTCAGCTCATCCCAGATCAAACTAGTTTTATGTGGCAGCAACAGCAATGCACTGAGCAAAGCACTGCTTCACTTGCAGGAGAAAGGGAAGCAGCCAGTGCATGGAGGCTCCAACACACACCTACCACTGCCAGCCTGGGAAGTGGGAGCAAGGTGAAGAAAAGGTGGCTACTTCTGTTCCATGTGAATTCAGCAGGGATTTCATCATCAAACCCCTCAAAATCCGACCCCTTGTTAGCACAAATGCAATGCCAAGGGAGTTTGTGAACCCTCTGCTTTGAAATAACCCTCCCTCCATCTCTGCCCATCTCCCTTCCTTTTGGGTAGTGCTGCTGGTGTATTAGGAGATTCTTGTCATTTTCTTGTATTTTTATAGCACAGGAATTTTATTTTTATGGAAGGTGGGTTTTGGTTTTTTTTTTCCCCCCCAGGCTGTGTAGGGGAAACAAAACCTGCCAGACACGTGACAAGCAAATTTCTAAGAAAAAAGGTTCACTTTGCAGACAGAACAGTTATTATTTCATATTTGCTATGTCATATAGCAAAGCCAGAAGATAAATATTTTGGGGTTTCCCATTTAGTCACTAGCACAGGCACCTAATTTCTGGCCTTTCATGAAATCTTTGGCCAAATACAGCCTGATGACAAAGCTCCAAATATTGCCTTAGCACTCAGGGGAATTTTCACGGAGAAAAAGCCATTTCAGAGCCCCTCACCTTCCAAAAGATCACCACACCCATAGTTCATATTTTAATAAAGTTCTTTCAGGTAGATTAAACCCTGGATAGAAACAAGCATCCAGCTGCCAAGCATGTAACTGTTAGACCACAACAAATGAGAAAAAAAAAAATCTCTGGCTTCTACCAAAAATCATGGGCTGAGGGGCAGAAACACTTTTGATATTTTCATGAAACATTAACCTTCAAAGATAATTACCACAGGCACTGAGGTTGCACCTGAAGGCTGCACTGTTGGGGAGAATTGCTGTAGAAGTGGCCTGCAGGGCAGGAACGTGGCAGGTAAACACAAGGAATGTCTGCACAGAGCTAATGGGATACAGGGCAGCAGGAAGAGCTTAGCTTTAGGGGATGGAAGTGCTGCCACTGACTCTTTCCACATGCCAGCAGAGGTGATGGTGACTTGGTTGACATTGCATGGACAGTAATCTTTGAAAACAAACACTCTGAAGCATGAAGCTGAACTGGGGAGCATGAAAGCAATACTGTCTCTGCTAAAATCTTGTAATGCTGACACCATTTTAGCAGCAGAAAAAAAAAGATTTGAGCTAGATTCACTCTGAACATTCTATATCTACATCCTACCTTGAAGTCACAGATAAAAGGAGCAGGTATTTCAGTCTTTGCAAGTTTTCCATCCTGATTTTGCAGATCCATGAGTTAAGGAAAAGACAGAAGCATTCAAAATCTGGTGTGGCTACATGATCCTTATCTCCTGCCTGCATTCCCTGGTGTCTGCAAAACACAGTGACTGAGACTGTGCCTTCTGAAATTACAGTGTGGGGAGGACAAGACAGGACTGAAAATCAGCTGTTTAAAATTTCTGGACCTCTACACTATTCAGTGCCAGTACACTTAGATGAGTATCAGGACAGTATCTAGCCCAGAGTGATTTCTTCTTCAGGCATCTGAGGTAGACTGATCTATTTAAATTCCCTGCACTTCACCACTCAGCCTGACCTTTACAATCAGCTCAAAAGCATTCAGAAGGTGTATGCAAATATAAAAGATGTAATTGTTAGAGCTCGTGTTTCAGGGAATGCAAATAAGAGCAACTGGAAGGAGGCCAGGCCTGTTTGGAGTGTGATCTGCAGAAGGAATTGAAGTGGAAGATCCCAACATTAGCAGGCACAGAAGAAATGATACACAGCCAGTTCTGAACAGCAGCAATTTCCACGTTCTTCTTGGCCTTCCAGATTTTCTCCCTGGGATAAATTTCAGGGGCTGTTCCAATGATTAAGGGCCCTGGCACCACTTGTGTTGTGCCCTGGACTGGGTTTTTCCACTATAAACCAAAAGCAACAGGTTGGCTTTAGTGTTTCAGAGAGAATGTTACCAAAACAGCTTCTCCAACAGCCCACTGAGCCAAACAGAAAGGATTTTGCTTCAAACAGCCACAGCTGTATCCCAAGGACAGTCCAGGGATAGTGCAGGATTCCTTTGGATTTGCTTACATCATCTCAAAATCTGCATGCTCCGATGACTGTGATAAATTTGTGCTTTAAACCACTAATGCTGCAGTCAGGGCTGAGCTCAGGGATTTTACAGCACTATTCTTGTCTGCCTCCAGCCCTGCAGGGGGCTTGTCTGGCTCCAGAACCAGAGGAGAGGCACCAGCAGGAGACACAGGGAAGGGACTCATCTTACCTGAGTTCTTGCCTCCGTAGTTTACAGCACACATTGCAGACAGTCCTGAGTTTTGTTTCTCTGTTGGATTTTCTGTTCTTGGCAAACTGGATACCTGAAGAGGGAATGAATGCACCAAATTCCATGGTGGAAGTTGTCAGTGGTGTTGTAGCTCAGCATGAAGCCAAGGTAAGCCCCACAAAGCCTCTGCTGGGAACATGGTATTCAAATCCTCACAATGCAGACAAATTTCTTTCATTCTGGGCTGGATAGGTCCTGTGCCTAGCACACATTTTGGATGGAACCACAAAGGCCAGTCCTCAGAGGATCCTTCCCTCTTGGAATAACACACTAAAATGTGCAATTAGCACCCTCCAAAATGTTGCCTGGGATGGCACAAAAGCAGAGTCTCTTTTTTAGCTCTGTTTCCAGTGAGCAAAGCACCCAGCCCATGTGACAGTAGTTCATTCCCCTCAGGATATCTATTGGCACATGGGAAAATTAAAATCCCTGATACATGTAACAAACTTCCATCCCTGCAAAGGGAGATGCAAACTGGGTGGTGCTCCCAGTCTGGTTTGCATGGCCACATGTGGAGCAGCCTTTCTGTGCCTGCTGTCTGCCTGGCTGATAGGCCAGGTGGGATTCCCTCATGCATTTCTGCACAGTGAATCATTAATTACTCCATCCAAACCCACTCACAGTAGTGGTACATATAGTACCATATAGTATTACTATATGTATATATATGTAATACAAATGATATATGTAGTTATACTCTGTACTTTTAGTACTTTCCTTCCTTTTCCCACGCCTGAACCCTGTTCTTTTTATTCCAGCCCATTCCGTTAGTTTTCCAAAATGCTCTGGTCTTCACATGTTTGAAGACAGCTCCCAAATTTGCATCCTCCACTGTCTTGTTAGCATATCCATGCTGTTTATCCCAAGGTTAAAATCAATAAATGCTAATCAAGGCCTTGGAATTGCAGTTTATGACAATTTACTGCCCTCCTTTTCAGAGAGATTCTTACCTTCCATCTGGTAGTAATCTTCTGACCTCCACTTAAAGCTATGGCTTTCCATGTCTTATCCAGGATCTGTCCAAAGCTGAGGTAGCAAGATCTGCTGCATTCCCCTCATGGGCAAAGGCCCCAGCTCCCAAACAGGAGAATTCCCTGTTACCACCCCGGGGTCACAGAAACATGAGGCTCTTTATTTACAGTCTCAAGGCTTGATTTTTTTGTTGGAGTGAGGATTTGCGGTGGGAGAGTAGCTTACACGTGGGAGAGTAGCTTACAGAAATACAAATGGGGAAGCACCGATATTGCCACCTCTTCCAGAATGAAGATCTGATTACTGGAGAGCCCAGGTTCTGAGTGAATCACAGCATTCTGTGGAGCTGCTTGACAGCCTAAGAGAGATCCTTCACCATAGCTCCTACCAGCCACTTTCCCTTGCTGTTGAGATGGGCTGTCCTGCTCTCTGCGAGCACAGGCACTGGAGTGGCCTTTAATTCTCATTTCCAGCTCATCCCCATGAATATGAGCAAAGCCTGTGATTATTGCTCTCTGTCCACTTCTCATGTCAGGCTTTTTGTTTACATCAGAGCATTACTGCACAGCCATTAGCTCACCTTTCCTAACAGATATCACTTCTTTAAGAGAAATATTGCAGCCCAGTGCTGTGGGTAGGGAGGAGAGATTTGTTTAGCTGGGCAGCATCTGCTTTGTCCTGCTTTTTATGTTCCTAGTGCTTCAGTGGGACACAAATTAGAGGGCAGCATGAGGAGGAAGTCACTGTGGACATTGTCACAGCAAAAGATTTTGATGTAGTATGAGAGAGGTCTGGAGTTAGCAGGGACGGACTAAGGCTTTCAGGAAAGATGAGCACTCTACTGACAGCCATTCCAAGTGGATTGGATTGCAAATGTTACCACTGAACCTGTTTGCAGATAAGGCTTGTAGCTCTCCCAGCAGCTGCACAAGTGTATTTGCCCAAGACACTCCACATACTTGTTTTTCATGCTGATAAGGGAGCAGTGGTTAAGGAAACACTTGTAGCAATGAGCATGTTCGTGTCATGCCTGTGTGGGAATCATTTATCAAAGCCATTCCAGACTCCTTTCAGTGGAAGCCCCTCCAATAGCTGTGCCCCTTAGAAGTGCAGCAGGAACGTGAGAAATGAGGAAAAGCTGGGCACAAGTGCAGAATGTACTCACTCAGCACTCAACTATTAAAGAGACTAAAATGAAATTTAAAACTGGCAGGTTCCCAGTGGAGCCCTGGCAATGAAAACACCAATCCCCACATGGAAGAACTACAGGTAGGTTGGAATAATGATGCCAAAATTTCTGATTCACTGCATTTTCTCCTTTCCCATGGGGAAAGCAGCCAGCCTGGCACTAACTGGGCTGGGGCCAGGTCCAAGTTAAGCAGATTCCAGGTCGCTGGGCTCCTCCAGGTTTTCTGTCAGCTGATAAAAGACCTTTGGGACACCACTCTGACAAGCCCACCAGGATGCTCTCTTTATGATGATGCACATCTCACCTTCAAATCCCTGATCAAAGTCAACTGCAAGTGTGGTACTGGAAGGTATAAAAACTTCATTGTCGCTTTAAAATTTTCAAATTATTTGATTGCATCCTGCTTTGTGTCTGGGGGGTGGGGTCAGCAGCCAAAGTATGATGCTCCAAGGGCTGTGGGACAATATCCCCCTTTTGCCCTGTGCCAAGGAGTGCAATGAACATATCTGGAGCAAAACCTGCTTTTTTTGTTATTATTGTTATTATTATTATCATTATCTTTTTTCTTCTTCTTTGTTTTTTTTACTATTATTATTTACTATTTAGGGCCAGGCCAGGTTAGTATTTATTGCCCCAATCTGGACAGGCATCTGTTGTTGGGGAGCATGGGCACAAGAGCAGGCCTGCCTCAGTGAGAGAATAAATCAGTACCAGCACAGCCCTACACCTGGGCAAACTGCAGGAAAGGTGTGAACCCAGGAAAGCTGCACAGACCAGATCACCAGGGAAACACCTGCCCAAACCTTCACATCCAGAACCAGCCAAATACGTGGATCCTACAATCATCCTGAAATCAGATGCCTGTACATTTTTGACCCAAGGTCTATCCAAGCTGCTCCCCGAGGACAAATCTGCCAAAGCAGCTCATTCCTGCCCCACAGCATTGCAGCCATTCCTGCCCTGGGCTGAGGGCAGGGCAGCAGCTGTGCTCCCACCAGGGCTGTCTGACACCAACCCAGCTCCTCTGAGCACTGCAGGGGCTGCAGGCAGGGCCCAGCAGCTACTGCCTAATCAGTAGTTTAGTTTGGTCATTTCACTAGTTTGGAAAGGCACTTGAAAAGCCACAGTCAGCACTATTGACTTGGTTCTTTTTATTTTCTTTTAAAATGGTTCTTTTTCCCAAGAATTTCTGATCTTTGGGATAAGCACTGCTGCTCGCTGTGAGCTCCCCAGGTGATCCTGACAACCCCTGACAAGTCCCAGGCCAGGGCAGGAGAAACCCTGCAGCCAAGTGGGAGCAGTAAGAGGGGCTGTGATGGCAGCCCTCAGAGCACATCACAGCAAACAGCCTCAGGAGAAGCCCCCAGCAGCTGCCAGAGATCTCAGAGTGAGCTGCTTCCTTTCCATCCTCCCCTTCAGGCACACGGCTGATCCCAGCAGCATACTTGTCAAGTCAGCAGTTGGGGCAGATGGACTTTACATTTTAAAATCCCTGTTTACCCAAAGCCACAATCTGGAATCTGCCCACAGAGAGAGTGTTTCTTTCCAAAAACCCCAAAGCAAAACCAAAAAACTCCAAACAAAACAAAATAAAACAAACCCACTCTCCCCTGCAAAAAATTAAAAAAAAACCCAAACAAAACCCACCAAAAACACCACCCCCTTAAAAAAAAACCCAAAAACAAACAACAAAAACCCATGACAAAACATATGGAACTGAGGGAGCAACAATCTCTCTGCCCTTCAGTCAACTCCAGAGGAGATGGCAAGAATTTTATCCACTTTTTTAGCCTTACTGGCTGCTGCAGCAATGACTTTTTAAGTGCTCCCCAGGGGAGCACAGATCCTGGCATGACTGGGATCTGCCACTCAGTTTCCCAAAGAATGAGAAAAATTGGAAAGGCTCTCCTTAATCCCAATTATGACTGTCTCTGTCAGGTCCCAGTTCTTCTGGCCTTTCTGATCCTAATAACCATTCAATAATATAAACCAAATTTTTGCAGTACCTTCTGGTACTGAGGAAAAGGGAAGTCAGTCCTCCACTAATCCTTCCCACCAGGGAAGTCCTGAGTCCTGGAAAAAGTCCTTTGAAAGTGCTGAGGGAACCAGTGCACACAGAGGAGTCACTCAGGAACAAATATCTGAGCTGTGAGACACAGGCCATGGATCCACACCTGAGGTCCAGGGAACAGGGACATGTTCTAGGTACAAACCTAAGGGCAAGGCCCCATGTCCAAAGGGGTGTGTGCTCCCAGGCACTGCAGCTAACTGGAGTGAAAAGTAAATTCTCTCACAGGTAAGAACTGAAATCCATCCACCCAGCATCTTTTCAAAGCTTTTCAGAAAGCTGTTTTTTACTGCACATTCCGAGCTTGTGTCCCTGCTAAGGGCAGCTCCTCCTTTCAGAGATGCTGCTGGCTCTGCAGCATGATGTTCTGCACAGCTGTGGAATGCTCAGGGCAACATCTGTGCTCCAAGGGAGAAAGGGCAAATCCTCAGAAGAGCCCCTCCAACAGTAATAATCCACTCTGGAGTTTCAGGTAGGGTCCAGCATGGATGGTCTGACCCTCGTGAGGGGAGGGAAGGGCTGAGTGACTGCATCCTGCAGCTCAGCTCTAACTCCTCCTCCCTCACTGCAGGCAGAACCTGCTGCTTGCCAAGCAGAGCAGGAACTGCTCCCACCCTGCTGCCAACAGAAGCCTGGACAGCAGAGAGAAGGCGGTGAGAAATGTCACTCATCTCTGTGCAGGTCACGTTTCACTCTGAGTCAGGCTCTGTCATCACTGTATCATCCTTCACTGGGGTCAGCACTGGGTATTTGTCCCTTGTGATCCCAATCCACTTGTGACACAACAGCTCTTTGGGTCCCATTATAGTGTGAAAGCCGGGAAAACCTGCAGGGTGCTGGGAACATCCATCCCGAGTGCCCTGCTCCTGGCAGCCACCATGGAATCTGCAATATCGGGAATAATTTCTTCCATTTCAGCCCTGGCTGCTCTGCTACTGAGCTGGGCTGAGGAGGGTCCTGAAAAGTGAGCTCAGGTCCAGAGAACTCATTTTTCCCATGGCATCAGCAGGATGGAGCTGAGTAAGGATGAGGAATTCATGCTGGCTGCAGGAAGAACTGACAGGTAGCCAGGGTTCATGCCTACAGCCAGGATATTTGATCTATCCCTCAGAGCAAAAAGCTGGAATTGAATACATCATCTGGAGACATGAGGATATTTAATCTGTGGGACTGGGAGAAGGTGAAAGGCAGCAATGTGAGATGGGTCCTAGCAACACCAAGGACTCTCTTCTGACACTCATATCTCAGCGTAACCAAATTGCTGTTCCATCTGCTAAGGGATCTAAGCAACAGCAGCTGCTGCTGAACACAAAGCAGCAGTGCACATCCTTGGAAATCACTCAAGGTTGTACACTTGGATCTTTTGGGCAGGAGGGCTCTTGGAGGGGAGCTTCTCCCAGGGAATTTCCCAAGTGAACTTCAAGAGTGATTCCAGAGCCCTGTGCACTCTGCCCAGAGTGGCTGGAAATGGGGGAAGAATTTGTGCATTCACATACAGTTTTACACCGTGGAGTAAAGTGGAATTCAAAGCCCTCTACAGGACAGATAGAACACCTGAGTTTGGGACAGAAAAGCCCAGACTTGCCCCAGTTGTTGCTGTATTATCCCAGTGCCATTCTCACCGGCGTTTGTGCAGCGTTCCTGCCGCGCCTCACCCCCCTTCCCTCGGCACAGCCATCGCTTCTTTCCTCCTTCCCGTCCCTGTCCCGTTGATTCCACCCCTCTTCCCTTCCCCAGGCCACGACAGCAGACATGACACTGGGATCGCTTTGCCCGCTGGCTCCGCATCCCATCCCATCCCGTCCCTCCCTCCACGGCCCCTCCGTGCCGCCTGCGCTGGGCTGTGGGACCCGGGCTCTGCTGGATTTGGGAATTGGCGGCTGCCCCTCCTGAGAGCCGCTGGCCGTGCCCCTCCCGGCCCGGGCAGCCCTGGGCCCTGCAGCCACACGCAGGGACACAGCTCGGACACAGCTCGGACACAGCTCCGGACACAGCTCCGGACACAGCTCCGACCATAGCCCCGGACACAGCCCCGGACACAGCTCGGACACAGCCCCGGACACAGCCCCGGACACAGCTCAGACACAGCCTCGAGGCACTGCAGCTCTGCCCTGTGCATCCTGCAGGCTTCAAAACGATGGAGAAAGAATAATTCTGTGAAATGAAAATAGAATTTTCCAAAACATCCCCTTGAGTACGGATTTTATGCTCAGTAAGTTCACTGTGGAAGGTTTTCCCATTCACATATGAATGAAGATTTCATTCACATTCACATATGAGGAATAAATGTCAGTATCTTACAATCCAGCATTTGATGTGAACCTGTAAATTCTATCACCTGCACGTCCATGCCTCCAGCTCTGCAGCTTTGGGCTGCTGCATGAGAATGTGCAATTTAGGAATGGGCTGAACAGGAAAACCGGGCTGATCACATTCACTGGCCTGGCGTGGGGGAATAACCAGATTAAATTAACACACGGACACTTTTCACCCCATGGCTTTAGGAAGCAGAGAGCAGTTCTCCGTGTCTCCACAGCTTGTCGCTCTCTCACTCCACAATGCCAGGGATTTCCCTGCTTCAGGAATTGAATCTGCTCCCCTCAGCCTGGAGCCGTGCTCAGGCTGCTCTGTCCCAAACTTTTTATCCCAATGGAAATTCCTTCCCCTCCACCCTCTGCATTTACACAAACACAATCCAAGCACAGAAGAGGGGGACGTTAAATCAGCGGAAGTTTACAGAGTCCAAACTGTTTAAAGTTAAAGTTTATTTGTATTCTTTGTAGGAATATCAATAAAAGTCCTCAAATGTATCTATATCTGTACATATTACAAGAACCTTCAAAAATTATTCACAGAACAAAAATAAATCTTCTTTAGAACAAACCCAGGCAATGAAATGCAGAAATGGATCTCAGAGACCAAACAGTCCAGTGCTACAAGCATAAAAATACGGCTTGAAAAACAAGTTTATTCCTTTTTAAAGGTGTACTTTGTTGAAATAAAAATAAATTATTTAGAGCTATCACTGTAGAACAGTTCTGTGTAGTAACACTCTTATTAAGGCCCTTGAGACAGAAAATCTATTTTTGCAGGTAGGATTCCTTGCAGGCATGATCTGTAAGGACATGCTCACTCTCCTGGGAGTTAACTTACTGTGGAGAAGGAAACATCTGAAAACATCACCCTAAATTTAACCCTTTTTCCTCTGGCAGGCCCAGCTGGATGCCTGTGGCTGACCATGCCCACCACTGATGGAAATGCAGGTCATGGTTCAACTCGGACAGGAATTGTTCTCCAGGAACAACACAGACATTTTTGCAGAACACAAGCAGAATTCATTCACACAAATAAGTATTGCTGACACATTCCATGGACATGGCTGTAAAATTCATGAACTTCCAAGTTAAAAGCTGGTGAGTTTATGCAAGCATCAAAATATGAAATGAATATATAATGGAGGAAAAACTCACAACCAAACCAAAGCAATTACATGAACACAAAATAAACCCCATTTCTTTGTTGATTTATTAAATGGATAAAAAATATATTAGTGGATACACCTCATATTCTCTAACTAGAAAATACACACATCCCTTTCCATGCTCCTGTAAATTCTCTGCCTGAGTTATGCCACTGGACAGGAATGTGGCAAAATGTGTAGCTGTATGGATCTGTGCTTTTGTAAAAAGCTGCCCATTTCTGATACACCAGGGAAATAACAACTGGTAATTCCTAGATGTGAAATCTATTTCCCCTAAAAAAAAAAAAAAAGAAAAGGTCTGAATTCCCAGAGTTGCAAAGAACAGGGATTTACAGGATGCTGCCCCTAGGCTGTGCTCCCTCTGTTGTCTCAGAGCCTGTCCCTTGTCACCCTGCTCACCTCACACACTGCAGACACCGCACACAACCTGCCAAGAGGCCACACACAAGAGGCTGCTCCATCTCCCTGCCCTGCTGTGCTGGCCTCAAGCTTTTCCTGAGCACTCAAGAAGCCCAGGTAGCTTTGAGGTTTGGAGAGAACCCTTCCAGAACAGAGGTCAGCACGGACTGACACACCAAGATGGGGTGACTTTCTTGTTCAGTCTGAGGAGCATGACTATTCCTCCTCCAGGCTATCCAGTTTTTCCTGCACTACTTCATCTGTTCCCCAGTGAGAGCAGCAGCTCCTTGCACAGCATCAGACACAGGCATCAGCCTTTGCTCAGAGTGTGAACCCAAAGCCAGCATCTGCCACACTCCCCAGCACACGTTGCACCATTTACTCCCTCACTGCTGCTGAACCCCCTGGCCACGAGTCTAAACCCAAATGTAATCAGGCCCAGGCAGGGCTCCTGCTCCTAACAGACACGTGATTTAGTGTCACTTGGATTTTATCAATCTGGACAAAATAGAAACTGGCATTTTCACATATTGTCAGCTTCAGGCGGCTGAAAATTTTTCTGGAAGGCTGCTTGGTAACAAACTAGGAGAGACAGCTGCCTGGAGGACTCAGGAGCAGTGTTTTGTGCTGCAGAAGATCAATTCCAGTCTTGCAGCACTGACTCTGCAACGTTCACACACCCCTCTGGGGTCCTCAGGCAGAGCTGGAGGAGCACACCTGGCACCTTCAGGAGAGCAGAGAGGCAACCAGCCCAGCAATGAGCTGGGACACCACAGAGAGGGGTCAGACCCTGAGAGAGCTGCTGCCTTTCCCTACAAGCATTCTGCAGGAGAAGGTACAGTATTGGAATGATGCACTACCAAAGACCTCACCAATATTGGGGGCAGGGATTATTTCCCCTCTAAAAATCCAGGCTGAAATGCTGACTCTATTGCAGAAGCCAAAGTGGACCCCTCAGAGCCCTCAGCATCGAACCAGTGACCACTGACATTACCAGAGCACTGGGGAGCTGTGGGGAAAGGAGTTTCCTGAAATAGTGCTGGAAAATAACTCCCCTAGAACAACACTTCTGCTTCTGCCTCACTCACTCACACTTCGGTCACAGCACACCCTCATCACCTGCACGGTGCCACATCCCCAAAAGGGATGGGAACGTGTTCCCCCATGCTACAGCTGTGAAATTCCAGCACATGGCTACAGGGACATGCAGATCCCACGGAAAGAGCCCACAAAAAGGGTTTGTGTAGAAGAGGCCCTCACATGACAGCTCAACACAAACTGTAGAAGTTGCTACGGCTACAATGTCTGAAGGGAGAAAGGAGGAACTCAAAGGCACAGTTTGAGGAATAAAGTATCAGAGGTCAGCAAGGATCTAGAGCTGGAAGACAGTTTGAAAAGTATGGAAAAGTAACCACTGCTGAACCAATGCAGAGCACAGCCTCAGGTGTGCCAGTGCCAGCAGCACCGAGTCCTGGCTGAGCAGCCAGAGCAGCTCTGATCCCAAAGATCTGAGCATTAATCCCAAATCCCAGCTTGCTGAAGACTGCTGTGCTCTAGGAGGTCTGGATTGATGCACACACATCCTGCATGATGCACAGAGCAAACAGTGGTGGTGATGCTAGCTTGAGCATCGTGACCCCAGAGCACACAGACTGCTCTCCCACCCCCTGCATCAGCCACAGAGCTGGGATCAACTCATTTCCAAAAACATGGCAAACTTGGCAATAGGGTTTGGGTCTCAGTAATGCCAGTAATTCATGTGCAGGGAACTGGCTTAGACACTCCTGTGTTTTCCATGAGACGATCCCACAACTGAGGCACCTCTCAAAGTGTTGCCTCAAATTGAAGTGAACTTTTCCAATTTCAACAGCATGTGTGAATGGCTAATCACACTTGCTATTATTGGTATGTTTCTGTAATTAACAATTTCAATCAATGCTGCAATAATTTCATTTTCTGTGAGAGTCTGAGGGCTAGAAATGCACAGCAAAAGCTGGAAGTAAAAATTCACACTTGACTCCAGAATCTGGGATTTAAAAAAAAACCCCACCCTCTCTCAGATTATATATCATGGCACTTGACAAAATCATGAAAACTGACAATACCAAGCCATTTACTGTTCAGCTGTTACAGGTTGTGAATGTCACTATCTCCCAGGAGAAGGTCACTTTGGAGCAATATCCCATTCACACACAGTCTGGAATCATGCTTCTAGAAACACAACTGAAAGGAACTGGAGACGAAAGCTTAGTCAAAACTCCTGAAAAAACTGCTGTGTACAGAAGTCAAAAAAAGCAAAACCCTTTAAAGTATCCAGAGAGAAGAAAATTTCAGCAGATATGGAAGATCTTTCAACAACGGTGCAGAAAGCACCTTTCACTGGAACTACACTGGCTAAGCAAGTGGCTGAAATGGTGAAAATAAGCAAGCATTAAAATCCAGAAATCCTCTAGAAAAAGGGACTTTTGCATATGGAATTTCCTGTGCTGGGCATGGGCACCCTTTGGTTAGCCCTTTCCCGAGAGGATTAACCTGTCTGTTCCTAATGGAGAGCAGAGAGGGAATTCAGGGTGCCGCTGCAGGGGGTGTATGGTGGGGATTGGCTAGAAATCGTTAAAAAAGTATTTACAGGTCTGTAAATCCTCCAAACAGAAAAATATAAAAAACTGCATTATAAGTGGGGTAAAAAAGAAAGAATCCTACCACAAAATCCTGCAGATTCCCTCTGTCTGACAGGAAGCCTGACTGTGCAAATTCCAGTAATCCAGCTTGCTGCTCCCACTTTGTACCTTCTTCAGAAAGGCAGTTTATGACAGAATCCTATTGGAAGTAGGTACAGGACACAGCAAGAGACAGTTCTCTTGCTATAATGTTTGCATTCAGCTAAAGACCAGCTGGGGAAGAGGGGAGCAAACCCAGCTGGTGAGTTTTCCTATGGAATTCATTTCACTCCACTCATGTCCTTTTATCAGCCAGCTGCTGTCTCAGGTCACCCGTGGCTCACCTCTCTCACCCACAACACACACACACACACACACACTCCCCTCTTCCTCTTCCCAGGACTGCAGTGCTTTCAACAAGAGAAAAACAACAACAACAATAACAACAATAGCAAGAACAACAAAAACATAATAATAATAATAAAAAAAATAGCAATAATTAAAAAATCTACAGTATTCACTTCCTTTTGGTATATTACATTGGCATTTTCTGTACACAATCCAAGAGCTCCCTCTATTTACACAGTGATCCACAAGGACTTATTCTGAGAAGCCTGGTTCTCCTGGCCCTGAGTGGGAAATTAAAGCCCACCCTTCAGAGTTGCTTTTTAAACTTTATTGAATGTACTATACTATCTTAAAACAATTTAAAATAAAATTTTAAAATTTAAAATAAAATTTTAAAATACAATTCTAAAACCATTTTAGGACAATCTTCAAACAATACAATCTTGAAACCATTTTCCTTGTACAGAAGAACTATGTGCAACTGCAACAATCAGAGCTCAGTGACGAGAGGTCTTGGCTCTGCTTTCTCTTGCTCTTCCATGCGGTGCTTGGCAACAACCTGTAGAATTAGAAACTACTGTTCTTAAATTCACCATTCTCCGTGATGGAAAGCTTGGGAGGGTTGCCATTCCGGACGTGCATGGTGTAGCGCTCTTTTACCTGATTCAGGGCACTCATCAGGCGCGTGTTGGCTGAGTCCAGGAACACAATCCGCTTCTCCTGCAAAGACACCCCACAGTGTCAGAGCTGCTGTGCAGCCCAGGCTGGGCTCTGGGCAGAGGCAGCTGGGCCAGCATTCCCTGGAGAGATGGGCTGTCTGCCTCTTTCTGTTTTCGGGGTGCCACGAGCTCCTCCGCGGCCGCTGTGGCCCTCCGGGAATTTTTGCGCGATGAATCTGAGTTACAGCGGGGAATTGATCCAGGCATGGAGGCTCCACCCAGCCAGGCAGGGTGGAGTGGGTGGGTGTTGGTGTTAATAACAACGGTAGCCAATTTCAATATTCTATTTTATGAGTGTATTAGAAAAACAGAAACAGGCAGCAGAAAATAAAAGTGTGGGGGGGTGGGGGTTTCATCTGGCAGAGAAAAATGCAAGTGGTATTTGCCGACCATTGTCTCTGTGTTTCGGATGGAGTGTGCTCAGAATAAACTCATGGGATGCTTGAAATAAAGAAATAAATAATAATAACAACAATAACAATAATAATAATAATAATAATAAAAAGCAGATAATGGCAGCCTGCGGTGACGGTGCAACAGCAACACAGAGAAGCAGCAGCCAAAGTTAACGCTAAGGGTTACTGGAGGTGAGGGGGAGAGGGCACTGTGGGTGGAGGGGAGATGCCATCGACAGAACACAAAGAACAAACATGGAACACACTGCTCCTAGACCCATTCCAGCTCGGGGGGCTCCCGGGCTCCACGTGCTCGGTTCATTTCCTTGCACAGAACGTGCCAGCCTCCACTTGGAGCAGACAGCTCAGGGATGTGTGCTGCTAAATTGACATAACCCATCACCAGCCCCAGCCTGCTAACACTGTGATATCTGCAGTGGGATACAGCATCAGAGGGGCAAGCCAAGGAGTTGTTGGCATAATTGAAGATGACAATTTCCATTTTTTCCAAAAAATAATAATAATAATGCAGCTGCAGAAAGCAGTGCTAGAGACAGCAGGAAGGTAACTGTGCTCTCCATGCCACCAGCTGATTGGCTTTTGTTCTTTGAGAAGGGAAAAACTCTAATTTGCTCAACCAAAACAAGTTGCACTCTTCCCAGTCTAGCCCATTGAGAAACAAAATGGAGGGAAAAATGATTCACAGAAGGTATAAACATTAAGGAACAGTTCAGACACACTGCTCAGGAGGCTCTCAGGCTACCACAGCCCCTTGGGATCTGAATCCCAGCACACCAGTGTGTGCACAGCACTAATGAGCAATGTCTGCTTTTCTCAGCAGGCTCCCCCACAGGGGTGAGTGCTCAGGTACAAAAACAAAGCAGAATTTAAGTCCTGCTTCTGTTACAGTCCTGAAGACGCTGAGCTCTGTGTAAAGCCACCAGAGATGGAGGAGACACAAGGCACAAGGCCTGCCTTAGCCCTCATCCCAATCCAGCTGATGGGACCAAGGAGAACATGGAGCTACAAGCCTTTTCTCCCATGCTGAAATTAACCCTGCAGAACACAACTGCCTCAGCAGGAATGTGCTCCTCAGCTAGGCAAAGCTCCTACTCCTTCGACTGTATTTTCCTGGAACATACAATTTAAAATGAAAATTTTCCTTCTGAAACTTCTCCTAAAAAGTTTCTAAAAAATCTTTCCAAAGAGTTGAGAATGAAAGGCTGGGTGTTTTGAGACACTGCTGAGCACTCACTGAGCCAGTCTGCAAAACAGCTGGAATTCCAATCTTGGAAAAATCAATCTTAAAAGCACCGAGCTTGGTGAATAGAGGCATCTTCTCACTGAAAGGAAAACTAGATCTACCAGGCACATCTCTAACACACTCAAGGCACAGGGAGCAGGAGAGCTGGAATGGGTAGGAGGTCAGTGTGCTGGGCCAGGACTGGGTACTGCTCAGCTAGAGAACTGATTGGGTTTACTTGCCTGTTGGAATTATCTCATCCCCATTTATGACCTGTAATTTAACACAGCGGAGATGTCACTTGCAATAGCAACTGGGCCAGTTCTCTTTGCAGTTGCGCCGCTCCGAGGAGAGAGTCTGGCCAGACCTATCCCTGCTCAGGCTCCAGAGCCAGGAGAACAGGAGCTGCACTGCACCCCTCAAACCATCCCAGGCTGCTGTCCCTAAGCACAGAATCCCAGGTCACTGCTGCTCCTGGCAGCCTTATTTAACTCTTCAGCCATGTGCGAGAGCCGGGTTCCAGGCCCACTCCATCAATCTCACACAAAAAAAGACCTTTCCTTTTCTAGCCATGAAGGAATCAGACTACATAAAATCTTCCAAGCATGACTTCAAGGGTTTGCTACAGAACCCAGCAGACACCAGGGCACACCTGATGAGTCTGTTCTGAATCTTTCACCAGTTTTCTCTTCTGCACAGGTACTCGAGAAAGGACAGTGACAACTGCGCTTCCCCCATGCACTGCTTGACAGTGACAGAAGCACTTGAGGTTTGCCAGTGACCTTGCTTGCCCAAGAAAAAGAGAAATCATTAATGCTGCTGTTTTGCTCCTGTTTTGTCACCAGTTTTCACCAGAGGTGATAAATGCTGCATCACTTGATGAAGTGTGATCAAGGACTACACCCTTCCAGCCCCAAGGGTTTGAAGGTCTCACAAGTCAGCAGTGGTCCGTCCCCTCCTCTGCCAGCTGGTGACACTTGGATCACAATGGTCCATGCTCCACCTTGCCAGCCCATAACAACACCAAGGCTGAGAGCCTCCTGGCACGCACAGGTAACAGGCAGGTTTCTTAGTCAAAGTAAGAAAGTCAGAGCAACTTTCTTACTCAGTCTCCCCTCCAAAAATCACTTTGCATGTTAGCTCAGTGCCCCTTCCACCATCTTGAGGCAGATGAAAAATGCATCCACTATTTCAGAATCCAGCTGCTCCCTGGAAGAGCTGCCATTCCAAGTCTGTAATAGCGGGATGCTCCGCTGACTGTGCCTATCTTCAAAAAACACAGTTCTTTGCTGCTTTCTATTTTCCCTACAGTTCTACATAACATTTCTAATATCCCAATGTTTAACCATATTCAGCTGAGACTCTCACCACCACTCTTTGTGTAGGGAATAACTTACGTTATTCCTGAAAAAATTATTAAAGAAAGTTTCCAGTTGGAACTACTGAAAAGAAGCAGGAAAGAGACCCTCCAAATGCAAATACCACAAATGTAACACGACAGGCAGATACAAACCAGTCCCAGGTTCTGTTGTGGGATCAGCACAGACACAGAGGAAAAGCTGGAATGACCCCACAGGATACACCCACATGCATGTCCTGCTGGGTTCCCCTCCCCACAGCTGCCTGGGGTGACTGAGGTGGGAGCTGCAGCTTTGTGGGAAATAGGCATTTCCCCAGGACTGCCGGGGACGGCCAGTGGGGTGAAATGCCACATGTGACATTCCCAGGACGATGCTCCATTGCAGCATTCTCTTTTCTGGACTCCACTGTCCAAAGCCATGCTATTGCTGGCACAGCTGAGATGCATGCACATGGCAACTAAACTATGCTGGGGTGAGGCACAGCTTTCCCAGAGGGCCCAGGCCCACACTTGGAACAACATCTCCACAATGCACTGCTATTCCTTTACTCCCTTGGGATCTCACAAAGAAGCAAAAGTTTTGCAGATGTGATCAGTCCTGGGATTTGTTGCCAGGCTGCCTCAAAGCCCAGGTCAGACAGTATTAATTAAAGCCCCTAGTTCTCTCCCAGAGGCAATAAGTGACACATGTGACACTGTGGGCAGATACAGCTTGGGAGATAGAGAACAGTGCTGGGGCAAGAGACATGGGCCAATAACAGGTTCTACACACAGGTTCTGGGAGATCCCGAGCTCTTTACCTACCTGTGCATTGATAATCTTCTGCTTTGCCTCAATGACTGCGTACATCTCAGCGTGATCCCTTCTCAGTTCCTCTTCAACAGCCATGAGTCTGATAAGCAAAGAGAGAGACAAATTAGGACAGTTAAATATTATTCCAAAGTGCTTCAGGTACTTTGACTTCTCTGCTTCTCCTGGCTCTTCAAGAGAAGAATTCTGCTGCTCTAAGGAAAGCTGATCTCTCCATCTGACAGTCCCAGTTGCCCAACATTGCCAAAAATGCTACTGCTCTGAGAAAGTAAACTTATGTACAGATTCCAACTAACAGGAGACCTATAGTAAGTACAACACAGGCCTAAGTTAAAAATTTCTAACCCAAATTTCCTGACAATGTCAGGGAAGTTTCCACACCTGCTTCCCCATTTCTTCAGCTCTAAGAATGGAGTGCCAAAGGGGATCCGCTTGTCCCACCCAGTCCCGAGCTTTCCAAAGCCTCACCTGCTGATGATACTTTTCATCTGGCTGTCCTTCTCCTCCTGCTGCCTGCGCAGCCTGTCCTCACTGTCTTCCAGTCGAGATTTGTAGTCTGTGAGCAGCTTCTGCATCTGCTGCTCCTGCACCAGGAGCCGCCGCTCGTACTCCTCCAGCCGGCGGCTGGACACCCGCAGGCGCTCCTTCAGCTTGGCGATCTCCTGCTCGTACTGGGGGTGGCAGGGAGGCAGGAGGGAATCAGGTGAAAAGGAGAAAAAACCAAGAGATCAGATTGCTATAATGCTCTGCTGCTCTTCGGGAGTTTTGGGTGGGTTTATTTTTTTTAATGAGAAATAAGCTGGTTGAAGTAAAGGAGGTGAGAAGTAAACACAGGGGTGACCATAGAGAAGGAGCATGTGGGCTCCCACTGGGCATCAAGCTGCTCTCCCGTGCTGTGGGGTATCACTCTGCAGCACAATTCAAGCAGTCAGAGGGCTCTGACATGGCTCCTCAGCCTTGACTGGTCACATCCTACCTTACTTCAGACTCCAGCAGTTCTCAGCAATTTATAACAGTGGTCAGCTGCAGAAATGGCCTGGGCTGCCCAAACTTACAAACCTAGACATGTGTGGGCTCATCACTCCTCAGAACCTAATTCACTCCTCAGAACCTAATCAATCAGGGCAGTTCAGAGCAAATCAGTCACTGCAAACCAGTTTACTTGGCCGAGCTTTTGTTCTTGTCTCTGTGGGAAATCATTTCTGCAATAGTCCATGAATCTCAATATATTCCTTTGTTTTGGGTTCATTCACCTTTCCTAACAATCCTATGTTTTTACTTCTTTGTTCACTAAATGTTTTCCTCCTCACTACTGCCTTCTCCAAATACCAAACCTCTTACACAACTCCATCCCCACAGCAATAAATGGCTGCAACTGCATTTGGAAAAATGGGATCCACTCCTGAAAAAACATACACTTTCAAAAACAGATCATGCAGACTTCTGGGCAGTACTTGGATGATAGGCATTTGCCTCAGGAGAAACCCAGGACAAAATCTGACTGCTGCTACTGATGAAAGCAGCCTTGCACATGCACTGTGCATGTCCTAAGCTATGCTCAGTCAGGTCAGCAATCCTGATTTACTTTATTTGCGGAGTTAGTGATCACTGTAACCAATATAACCTGTGTGAGAATGTGTGAGGCTGTGACAGCAGGGCCTGAAAGTCCCTCTGAACTCGCTGTGGGGTGCCCAGCACTCAGTGGCACCCCTGAGCTGGCTGCAGGCAGAATCAAATCTACCTTCTCAGCATGCTTGACTTCATCCAGGTTCTGAGTCATGTCCTTTTTGGTGTCCTCGTACTGGCCATTGTTGAACACCCACGCAGCCGTCCTCTCCACCGGGGACAGTGTGGCTGAATCCACTGGCGACTGCACCTGGGGCAGAGACACCTGTTAGCATCCTCCAGAGAAACTGCACACAAACCAGCTCTGAAATCCAGTTCAGCTGGAGGAGAAAGATATCCATGGATCTGTCAGCCCCAAAACGTCTTCTGCAGGGATACTCTATCCTCCCTTGCCTTTGGACCTACAGAACCCACCTGAATCCCTCTAAAACCAATGCACTTCAGAAATTTTTCTTCCTCTGCAAGTGAGTTCTCTCTGAAAAAGTTTTTGTTTCCCAATCCTGTTCACATCCACCTCTTCCCTCTGCCACACTGTCAGCAAGGCTTTCTCACCCTGCCATGTCTTGCACAGAGAAAACACAGTGACAAAGCTCTGCTCACAGGTGAAACAGGTTGGTTTCCCTGGAGTGCTGAGGAGCTGAACTTGGGAGCAGCTTTCTCAGCCAGGCTGGGACAGACTACACTGGAGCATGGGACTGCACAGCCTAGATCCAGGACAGGTGGCAGGACTTGAATGTGGCAGGGAGGTGTGACATGACCACAGCACTGCCTGCCAGGTTTGGATGGTCCAATGCCGTGTAGCCACCCTGCCAGGGCCAGCTGTGCTGACTGGGAGAAATGTCCAACCTCTTTGGAGGCTCTCTCTCCTCTTCAAGGGAATCCAAAAAGGGAGCCAAGAAAAGAGACAAGAAACTCTCCGCCTGGCTGGGGAAAACATGGCTTGCTATAAATTCCAAGCAATTTTCACAGACAAAGACATGTTTATAAGCACAGGAATTAGCATAATTACTCCTGAAAGAGCAACATTGTCTTCGGTTTTTGAGAAATGCGTAAGATCAACTTCTCCCCAACTGCAGCTTCTTTTTGTGCCCAGGGTAGCTCTTCAGTTCCCTGTCTGGCCCAGTGATGCACCCGAGTGCACTGTGCTCCCTGGCTGGAGCTTCTGAAGTCCCACTCTCAGCCAGAAGCTCTCCATGGGGGAGGAACAGCTTCTTCAGGAGTCAGGGATCATGTTACCCTCCTGCTGTGTTTCTCCTGCTCAGGAAGGCAGGGCTGGCAGGTGCTGGATCTGCTCCCACAGCTCAGCCATCCTGAGCAGCCCTGGACACTCCAGCACAGGAAGCAGCCTCAGCAGAAATATAAAGGCAAATAAAAGATATGGGAATTAGGCAAAAATCCTTGGATTCAGGCAAAGGCCTTTTCCCTAGAAGGAAGCATCCCCAACAAGAAAGCTAATAGCACTTTAGGTGTAGTGTGGCAGCTTGGCAAGACTCCTTCATTCAGATTTTTTTGGATGCCATTTGCTGTTCAGGCAGCCAGAGCAAAGTAGACCATGGACCATGTGTGGCTGTGAATTGCTGGAGAAATCAGGAACAGGATGGATGAACACTGTCACCACCCACTGGAGCTACAGGGGACTCAGACAGCAGAAAGGTGCCTATAAAGTACATCCCCAGCCCTGCACCAGACTGCTGAGAAGCAGCAAACCTGGCCAAACAACTTCCCAAGTGTAGGACAGAATACTTCCAGCAGCCAAATTCTGAAAGCTGTCAAATACCAAGCGGATGGTAAGTCACAAATGCTAATGGGTTACAAGTTATTCTCTAATAAAGGGCAAAAAAAGAATTAGTCTGCTAGGATCATGTATTAATTCCCCTCTTTGCTTCTCTTCCAGAGGAACACACTGACATTTCTGTTCCCACCTACCTCCTAAATGGAAATGGAAGGCAAAAAGTGACCTCTCCCAGCAAACAAAGGGCCCAGCTCTATATTCAGAAACAAATGGGACTTGTAGAGAACAGAGTCTAATAATTATAACGCCCACAAAACATGCCCAGAAAGAACATGCCCAAGTTCTCTTTTTCTCTTTTTTACACAAGAGAATTCCACAACAAGATTTGCAATTAAAAGGACGCAATGGAATTTGCCTTGAAAAAAATGTTGGCCACTTGATTTGGCACCAATCAAGACATTGTTCATGGGTGTGGGGAAGTAGAGAACAAATTGATTTCTCTGAATAAAGTAGGAGCTCTAATGAATCCAGTGGAAACAATTAGTAGAGAAAGTACAGTGGGAAAACAAGTGGATACATCCCCTTTACATTTATCTTTGTCACTAGCCTAAAATGTGGTACCAGAACCACACAAGGCCTAGTTGTATTCCATAAACACTTTTCACCTAGCCATGCCCCTATGCCCCTTTCTAAAACACACACTGGAGGAAGACACAAACACATGCACACTTCACATAATAAACAATTACCTTGGGTATTACTAACCTGGCATACTAAGCTTTGGTTTGTGATTCAGTGTTTCTGGTCTCATACTTCAATGAACTTGAGGTATCAAAGTAGTTTTGAAGCCCTGATTGCATCACCCAGGCATCACCCAGGTTTTCTTGTAACATTTAGGAGTTTGCAGAGAAAGCTCTACTGTCAGGGAACACCAAGAAAACCTTGGGCAGAGCAGAGATTGTTCTGCCAGCTTCACCTCACAGCCCAAAGCCTTCCCCCTTGCAAAAGTTCTATCCTGCAGATCATGTTTTGTACCTTCACTGTAGCATTGGAATACTCACTTCCTCTTTGAAATTAAAGTAGTTTAGGAAAATATTTTCATACACATCAAATCACAGCAGCATTATTATTATTTTTAAAAAAATCCAGGAAAGTTGGCTTTCTGACGGCAAACTTTGATTTATAGCTGCTTATGAACAACTGATAATGTGCATTAGGAGTTGGTAGATGGAAGCACTCCTTTCCAGAAAAAAATGTGCATTATTCATAGTTTGGGATGATTAATGAAAAAGCAGCACTTATTTGAGGACCAGCAAGAGATTGCTTCATCTTGGTGAAATACGGATTTCTCCACACTTTAGACAACTGTGCTTGTTTGTTATTTTGGCAGTAGTTATTCTGTGATGTTTAATCTTTGTTCATTTCCCTGTTCCAAGGTAGCTCTGCTTTTAAATTAGCACCACAGGGCAAACGTAGTCTCACGTGGTGACTGAACTACCATTTGGAACAAAGCTGCTCCTGTTTTTTTTATTTTGTATTCAAGGAAATTTTCCAGTTCAGGTTTGCTGCTACCTTAGTAAATGGAAAACAGTTCTTTTCTATGTTTTTTTTTTTTAAATTTTTAAAAATTTAGTAAAAAAGCATCCCAGTGCCACAGATAAGGAGGCTTGCCAAGCTTGTGAGGGTTACAAACACAACTGCTCCTTACATCTGCTACTGGCCACTGGCATAAGCGCTGCTTCTCTCAATTCAGCTCGACTCCAAGATCAAGAAAGCTTTGGAGGCCAAGGAGCAATGAGCTGAACACCAAAGCAGAGGCCTGGAGGCAGATTTCCTTACCTGCTGCGTTTGCTGCCGCTGAATCGCCCGCACCTTGGGGACGGGGCTTTCCCTCGAGGATGAGGACTGGTGCCGGGAGCGGTTCCCGTTCTGGATGGGCTCAATGCCCATGGCCCCTGAGGCTCCGGACGCGCTGCCCGTGCTGCGCAGGGACGTGCTGTGTGTCAGGGTGTGCAGCGTTTTGGCCCTGGTGCCCAGCACGGTTTGGTCCATCTTGCGGATCTGTGCCTGGCTGCTGCTGTTCTGGCGGGGCAGCACCACTGGCACGTGCTTGTCGGGGCCCGTGGGGCACCGTGCCGAGTCCTCGCTCTGTGAGCTGCGCTTGGCTGAGTCCTCCAGGCTGCTGTTGCTGCGCCCGCTGGGCTTGAAATCCTCGCTGTTGCTGCGGCTCCGGGAGCTGGCAGAGCTCAGGTTCTCCGGGCTGGAGTCCACAGAAGCCTTGGCCATGGAAAGGCTTGGATTGTTGAGCTGGTAAACCGGGTTCTGGAATGAGAGAGGCCGGAGGCTGCCCTGTTGGTTCCATGCCGGGTGCAGCGGCCTCCGGACCTGAGGAGCGCTCTGGGGGGTGCTCTGGGTGTCCCACAGCTGTTTGATATTGGCTACCTTGGTGACAGAGAGCTGGCTGCCCGCCAGGCGCAAAGGCACGTCGTGCATCATGGAAGCAGTGTCACTGTGAGCTGTGTGAGGGTCCTGCAGATCCATGAGAGAGATGCTACGTCCATTGGGCAAGACACTTACCTTCTCTTCCTTATCAGAGCAAGTCATGCTCTGGGTGGATGCCTGCTGAACCAGCAGTAAGGTCTTGCCACTAAAATGTCCACCTACACTTTCCTGGGTTGTAGATTTCATCTTGTTTATGTCACTGTGGAGTGGAAAGGAATTTGGTTAATTTTTGAGCAGCCAAGACCCCAAGAGATCTGTCCCAGGAGTCTTTCTACCTCACTTAACCTCCCCCCACTGAAAGCTTCAAGGAGCCAGACTTCCTTTTATGAGCTCTTTGTGTGCAAGTCAGAACACACTCTTCCTTAATTACCACTTATCTTGGAGAATTGTGTTTGATTCAAGAAGTCTTTCATCTTTATTTTTTTCCAGAGGTGAAATCTAAACCATTCCCACTAAATCCTCTCTGCTTAGTCCCTTCTGTCTCTAACAATGCTATTGATGCCAGATCAATATGGCAGATGCCATTTAACCCTTTGTCATTACATAACAAGAGATGGGACAAAAGGAAATAGCCTCAGGTTGTGCCAGGGATGATTTAAATTTGGTGTCAGGAAAAATTTCTTCACCCAAAGGATTGTCAATACTGGCTCAGGTTGCCCAAGCAGTAGTGAAGTCACCATCCTTGGAAGGTGTTTAGATGTGGCACACAAGGACATGGTTTAATCCGTGGCAATGACGGGCTAATGGTTTGACTTGATACTTTCAGAGGGCTTTTCCAACCTTAATAATTCTATGACTCTGTGTATTATGGAGGTCTTAAAATTCAGCAGGAGTTGTGTGAAGACTCCTTCAGAGCTGGATGTAAGCTCAGGGGGCAAAGAATTGCACATGACAAAAATAGCTCTTGTACCTGACAGCACAGGTACTGCCCCGGGTCTGCAGCAGCCAAACCCTCTGGCAGCTCTGCCATGTCAGAGCTCCAGATTAACAGCTGTTACAGGGTGAGAAATGCTGCACAAAACACAGGAGGGACTATTTCTGCTGTCTCACAGGTAATAAGTTTCACCTACAGCTCAGTTTTTCCATTAGCGGCCTGATGGCCAGAAGGAAACACGACGGCTGACCGTGCACTCAGGCTGGCAGTAAATCACAGAACTGGATTTTTTATCAGCTCAAGCCATTGACTCACAGGGATGTGGCTGAGTCCTGGCTAAGTCCAAAGCCCCAGGTGTCCAGTGCCACTTTGTGCACCTCTTACTGGGATGGTGTTTTCCCTGTGAGAGAGGCTCGAGCTCCTTACTCTACAGCAGGGCTGGGCAGCCAGCTCAGGTGACAAAGCCCTCAACCCTTGGAACCACAGAATGGTTTGGGCTGGATCAAACCATCTTTGAAGATCATCTCGTCCCAACTCTTCACAGCTTTAACAACCCCACAGCTGCCCTCCAGCCTCAGCTGGGACGTACCCATTGGTAGGGTCCTCAGTTATCTTCTGAAGCCCCGAGGAGAGACTTCCAGTCACATTTGGGCTGGAGCTGTGCTCCGTGAAACGTTTCAGCTGCTGCTGCTGCGTGGGTGTAGGGTTGGCCATAGATTTTGTGATATCCGCAAGAATACGAGGGAGAGGTCCCAGTTTTGCCACAGTTGCCTGTAGGAAGGAATTTTCACCCTAATTGGATACAAGCATCATGACATCCAGCGGGTTTTGGTGGTTTTTTTTTGTAACGATGCACAGAGGGATGGAGTGGAAGGAAGGAAGGTGGGTGGTTGTGTGCGGGTGTGCCAGGATCGGAATGCAGTGTTATGGAGCAGCGCAACGACGGCGACGAGATGGATGGAGGAGACGAAACGGGGTGCAGCAGACATTGAGGAAAGAAAAGGAAATAGAAAAGAAATTAGGATTGACCCCCAAAAATAAAAATCATGCTCAGTAAAACAAAACTATTGCCATTCCAATGCAAAACTATCATGCAAAGCACACTGAGTTCTGGGTGGGTGAGGTCAAAGTGAAAACTACGGTATCTGCTCATTGAAGGGCATTTAAAGGCTGCAGATTCAGCCAGTGGGGGAACTTTCCAGGCAAAGGGTGTCATGTGATAAAGAAAATGCATGCCAACAGATGAGGGGGATCATGAGAGGATTGCAGGGGTTGAGGGTGATGGGGAAAGGGAAGGTTTTCATTTCATAAGCCTTTCATTTTTGGAATCCTACATGGATGCCATTTCCTTTTCGCACTGTCATCAGCAATTAATTAAGCCATTCTTCCCTACCCAAACATGAAAAATAACTGCATGAGAGCATCAGTGATCCTCATCCCAGTATCACTCCATCAGCATGGGATGAAATGTGTGGCTCAAATTACAGGTTAGCTCAGTGCTGGGCAGGCTGAGGGTAAGAGCAGCTTCAGCAAGGAAGGCTGCTCCTCCAGTCCCTAGCTTCTCACCCCTTTGGGCCACTGCTGGGAGATGAGCTACAGGGCATCTCCAGGCTCCTGGGACTGCAGGAAGAAGGTGAAGGAGCTGCAGATTTCTTAAAAAATTAAAATTCTGCTACAAAACCAATGTTATTCTCAAAGATACCCTTGTTTTCCCCATAGGAAGGTATTCAGCCAGCTTGGCTCCAGAGAAAAGTCTCTTTACAGACATTTTCATATAGCACTGTGGCTATTAAAATCTCCAGGTGGCTCCTCTCATTATTTCCCAATCATTCCCTACAGCAAAGCCATAATGCATGTAACCCTACCCCTTAATTCTCTTTTTAGGAAACCACTATAGCAGCTCCCAAGGGCCTACTAGGATAGATCCATACATCTAACCTACAGAAAGGGCCCTGCAGATCCATACATTTGGAATGTACACTGTGTACATGTGTGAGGTAAACTGAAAAACAAGATCATAACTTATCATCAAACTAAGATTAACATAGTGATATTAACATACTGATTGTCTTTTTGAGTCAAGGGCATTTCAATTTACTCTGATGCAACAGGCTCAGATTTTTGTTTTCTCTTTTAAATAATGTACAGTGAAAAAATAGATACACAACCAATAACTACTCTGGCAAATCCTAATGCAATAAAAATTGAGTGTATTGCTATTCACCTTACTGCTCCAGTTTCAAAAAAAGAATAATATACATGGAACATGGACAAAATAATGCATCTCTAAAAACTGAAGTGTGGAACAGTTCCAAGCACTTGAAAAAAAATAAAAAAGACCAAAAAAAAAAAAAAAGATTCACAGTTCAGCTTTTCTGGGCCTTATCAACTACCTTTCCTACCAAGATTTTAATGATTCTGGTTCCTGCAAACCCATATAGCTAAGGAAGAGCAAGGCTCTGTCTTTCCTCCTTTTATAGATAAATGGAAGCAGTGTTCATTGGTGGTGGTGTCTGCTGGGATCACAAGAACAGAGCCTGGACACTGCTTAGCACAGGGCACAGCAGAAAGCATCTTGCTCTGCTACAGGATGGCACTGGGAGTGGATCCAGCTTTTTACATGGCTTTCCTTGTATGCCAAAATCAAAGACTACAGAAATGAGAGCATCTCAGCAGGCTTTGGATTGGGTTGTTGATGAGAACAGTTCTGCAGGGCCAACTCATTCCTCCATCAGAACCAGGGGAGGGTCTGGTGTGCAGCAAAGCATCTCCCTTAGCATCACAGGGGCACAACAACATGGCCTTTTTCTGTCCAAATGCCTCACTTATGAGAAAGGACTGGCAGCCTAAGGAATTTCAGGTCCACTTATAAGCAATGCCTTCAGCACCTGATCTTCCTAAGGGCTCTGCAAAGTGTCTGCAGTGCTGCTGAAGTCCAACCACCTCACATGCCCTGCCACAAGAACCATAGAAGAAGTAGTTGCAAAATGCTCTATCAAAACTTCCCCTCCAAAACTCCTGGCTCCCTTTGCTATTCCTTAGTGTTTACTGTTGCTATGGTACCATCCCCTGATTTGCCCTCCTGGGCCTCCAAACAGCTTTACCTTATCAAGCTGGGACACAACATCCCACAGGAGGGAATGCAGCATGGAGAGCTCTTTGCCCAGGTCGATGTAGCCGTCATATCCAGGTGTGTTTGAGAGGGTATCTGCGTTAGAGAGCTCCCTCAGAAAACGCTGCATTCCTCCCCACTCACGTTCCAAAAATTCATTCATGAAGGCCATGTACTCTTCCTTAATACCAAACCTGCAGGAAAGGGAGGTGAGGGAAAACCCAGTCAATAACCTCCACACAACACAGAGTACAAATGTTTACAGACAATTGCTTAAATACTTTACTTTTTGTAGAGCTGCCTTTCTGAAGATTTGGAGTATTAAAAAAAAATATTCAAAATATGAAGATTTTGAAGTCTTGGAGGAAAAAAACACATAGGAAATTTAAGAGATTCACTGCTTTGCTGTACTTACTTAAATACTACTACCTCACTGTTTATATTACAAATCACATCTTTCCCCCCTCCTTCCCACAGATACTCTTTCTCTTTCTCTCCTCCCATGTAGGAGATGTGCCATGCCCTTTGTATCATTCAACTGAGAATTCTGGAGGGAGAGATCATTAAAATCATGATCCTTGGTGGGAATAGGCTTCCTTTCCTTTGAAACAGCACATACTAGTGCATGACCCTTCTTGGTTTTATGCTGTGTCTCCTCCACAGAGTTCAACACAGCTCCAGCCTGTGTTTAAGAAGAAGAATTTATCTGAAGTGTCTCCAGTGTTGACATCTAAGTGAGAAGATTCCCTCCTTTCCTAAAGCTGGCTTCAGTTTGCCAGAGAATCAGCTGCCTGTGAGCACAATTAGGAATCAGGCACGCCACAGATTGATTTCTGTTTTCCTGGCACCACCTACTTGGCAAAGTTGGCGAGGTTCTGGATGACTTTAGCAATGAGGGTGAGCGTGCGAGAGGTCTGGTCATCAGGATACTCCTGCATGAGGTTGAAGAGGCTGGGGGACATGATGGCAGGGCACAGGAAGCGGAGGAAGAGAGAGGCACTGATCAGGCGTTCAGTGATGTCCTGCTTGCCCCTGTTCAGGCACTGCTGCTTCCAAGATGCAAACACCTCCTTCAGCTCACGGGGGAACACGCTGAAAACAAAAGCAAACAGGAAATAAATAAAATCGCACTGGCAAGGAGTTGCAAAAAGTTGAACTGGTGATCAGTCACCCGAAATACTTATCTGTGAGAAAACATCAGCTCTTTTTTTACCTTCCCTTTTCCTTTCTTTTCTTTTCTTTTCTCTTTCTCTCTAGGCTAGGTAATGTCATTAGGCATCTATTCGTAGACCCCCATTTAATCTGGTGGCACTTAAGTAGTCTTTAAAGCACCCTTTGTTCATATGTGTTAAGTGAAGCCATTTCTAGGCACGCTGATTTGCAAGCTAAGAACTACTTATCCATTGCTATCCTGGAGCAAACAGGGTGTTAGAATACTGAAAACAAACCGAGCTCATCTCCATATCTGACAGTTTTACCTAGCTTGTTAAACTTAGTGCCTTCACTTCCTGCCAAAGCAGAAAGGCCCCTCTTCTTCCACTGCTACTCAGAAACAGAGATTAATAGAAACCTCTCTGCCAGTGCTTCCTCCCTTTGATTTCCTGTTCAATTCCACACATCTGAAGGGTCTAAAAGTCTTCTGCACACATCAAAACTTGCAGCTTTTTATATCAAGTCCAAGCTAAGCTGTTATCTTCTCACTTTATTCCCTCCTTATCCAGTTACATTCACTATGTGCTCCCTTGGCAGAGGATTTGGACAGGAGCCCCCACAGGTGTGGTTTGTGGGCTGGGACCCCTCAGTCTGGGCACAGGTTTCACCTGCAATCTGGAGTCATATGCAGGAAGGCAGGGAGGAAAGGGGACAAAGGCAGCCTGGGAAGATGGATGGGGCTGTGCTCCCTCCCTGTCCCACTATTGCTCCCTCACCCTCAGAGGAGGAACGGGCACCTCCGAGCAAACGGGGGAACAAAGGGAGGGAAGGAAGATGCCTTACCAGTAAGAATTGATAATCTTGCAGAAGACCAGCTCACAACACATTTTCAGGTTGGACTGATGATCTGCTAGTTCACTCTGTGGGCACCTGCTGGGATCTGCTTCACAGTTTTCATCTGACTCATACACAGCCTTGATAAACTCCCCTGGAAAAAGGGAAGAGGAGAGGAACCAGGATAGTTACAGGAAAAGCCTCCTTGACACACCTTTAAATCCTGCTCATGTCTTTCCCTGGCATCTGCCCGTCCTGCTCTGGGTGTCTGCAGTTCAGCCTCCAGACACCAGCTGTTGGGGACATGACTCCTCCCAGCCCTTTCCCAAGAGAGCACAGTCTGGGTCCTCCCATGCTCCCGCTGTCCCCAAGCACAGGCGCAAAAACAGGATGGCTCTGCTTAGCAACCCTGCAGTCACTTCCCTTGTGGCCTAACAGGAGGATTTGACTTGTTATTCAAACTGTGTTATCAAGTATGAAATTATCTACAGTCTAAGGAATGAAGTGGAAATAGAAAAGAAATTAGGATTGACCCCCCAAAATAAAAATCATGCTCAATAAAACAAGACTACTGCCATTCCAATGCAAAATTTATCATGCAAAGCACTCTGAGTTCCAGGTGGGTGAGGTGTGTGCTATTTGTCTTCATAATTTCCCCAGGCAATGCACCGGCAATGATATTTATTTGTATTATTTCTAAACCTGCCTTTTTTTTTTTATTTTAAGAAGTGTCACCTTGCTCTTGAATAAGAGTAATACCCAAGCACTAGCTAGATGCTGCTAATTTCCTCAGCCTCTTCTATCAACACATTACGTTTTTATGGGCCTGCATCTTTCAAGCTCCTTAGCATTTCTGTCACCCTTTCAGCATCATGACAGAGACTGCTCACATACAAATCACAATGAAGTCGGCTTTCTCTGACAAACTGGAATGAACTATTCAGTGGTTTCCCTTTTCTATATGCAGGCATTCCAAGTGCTTTTTAAACTGTTGGATGTTCACTAGGAGAAACCCTTTATTCATTGGTTTAATGATTCAGGGTCTTTCAAGTTCATCTCAGATGATCTCGCTGGCCCTGAGCTAATACAAGGCTTGTTTGTGCAAGAGGGGTTTGTTTTTAGTCTTTGCTTTCCTCAAACCCCTTAAACACCTCACAGCCCCTTCCAAAAATATCAGTTTAGTGGTGTTGCAAGCAAAGCAGGCAACTGCAGAAAACTGCATTTTCTTAATTTTCTTTTTTTTTGTGATGCAGTCCAAAACATTTCTGCTGAGGGTCTCAAAATGTCTCTACTTGCAGAACTGCTGGCATCACTTTTGTTGAGCCAATCCTGCTTTAACTCTTGTTTGTTGGATAATATTTTTTATCCTTAAACATATTTGAAACTCTTTGCGGCCCACAAGACCCTGCTATAATCAGATAAAAGATTCCCTTACAGACATGTTACATTGCTAACACCAACCATTCAGGGCAGCTGAGTAAAATGACATTTAAAACCTGACAAAGAATTATGATGAGGATATTGTCACAAGCAAAGTTGCCTTGAGCTGTAGACAAGCTGAATGGCCTTAAGGGCATTTTCCATCTCTCCTGCCTATGATCTACCAACATCACTCAGCACTAAATGATGTATTAGAAGTCATTAATGTTAAAATATTTTATGCAATTACTGCACATTAAGGAGCTTGCAGTCAGCTGTAATGGAGTGGCCCCACAGCTGATGTTCAGCCTGCTGGGAAGCACAGCACAAAGTACCAGGCTGCTCATTTCTCCATACCAGGTAAGAGTCCACAACTGTGACTTACACTCAGTGGTTCCACCCAGGAGAATAAGACTACCAGAACAGGCTCATTACACTTCAGAAATGGCCAAACTGGATATAATCCCAGAGCTGACTACACTGACCCTTGGAGGACTAATTTTGCCAGCTATCTCCTTGATGCCTTGCCAGTGTCTGGGATTGCTGAGGATAAGCGAGACTGCTGGGAAAGCAAGCTGCTTGGCTATTTTTTCTTTTGTGAAAGGATGTGGTGTGGGACTTGGCTTTGGCCTGATCTTGTTTCTCTTGTATCAATTTCCAAAGCTTTCTTCATCCCAGAAACAACAGGGAGTGGGTGGCTCATTGTGCAAGCATGGATAAGGGAGATTGTGTGGAGTTGCTGAAACCCAACTGTGGTGTGTCTGTGGAAGACAGCGAGCCTGGGTTTGGTCCCTTTTACTGCTCTCCTTGTGTGGCCAGGAATCCCCCAGGCACTGGCTTATGACTAGAGCAAGAACCTTTTGGTGGAGAGGGGACAATAACAAAATCATCAGAGTCCACCCTGGCACATAACAGTGGGCATGAAGACCCTGTAGGGAGATCACAGGATGGCCAGGCAGTTTTAATGAGTCAGTGAATAATGAGCACTCAGGATAAACACAGGCAAGAGGCTTCCCAGATAGGATGCATCTTCATCTCCTGTTCTGGGATGCTCAGCAGCCTTGCAGCCTCACGCCGTGGCCTTGTCTCTCTCTCTCTCTAAAGACTATGTGTCAAAACCCCTTTTTCAAGCCTGTTTGTATATCAGATTGAACAACCACCACTGCTCACAAAGAAATTGCAGTGTTATACCTCTTTATCATGCTAAAAACACAAAAGAAATTCACCCAGAAAAACAGAACACAGTAATACAAACTTAAAGAGGGACTCAGTTACATCAAATCGAGCTTGCCTTGGGTGCTACTCCTGGTAGGCACCAAAGAGCACCCTTGTCCACATGGAGGAAGGACTATCTGTGTGTGAGACACTCAGGCTGAACGCTAAGGCATTCCCTTCTCATCCCACATTCCCAGCTGCAGCCATGCTGCATGCTCCCAGCTCAGGAGCAGCCCTTGCTGTGCAGACAGGGAGAGTTTCTTACCCAGTGCATCGTGGAGGTACTTCTGTCCTACCAGCTTGAGGTATTCCTCAATAGCTTTGGTAGCAAGAGTGTTCTCTCTGAAGATCAAGACATCATGTTCTGCACAACGATCTACCTCAGCCATCACCAAATCTGTCAAGAAGTCCTGAGGAAGAAAGGTCAAATGGCAAAGGTGATTTTAGCTCAGTCCTGCCAGGCTGACTGCAGAAGACAAGAAGGAAGGCTACTTAATTTCCCAGCCTGAGACAAGGGATGCAGCTGCTACATGAAGCAAGGGCTGAGGAAACAGCCAGGGTTCCTCTTGGGTTTATTATACTTATAGAATGATATAGCTCATCAATTATAAAGGGTGAAGCAAAAGTCTCTAAAAACAACCCCTTTATAGCCAAGCTTGTGTTTCAGTTTAGCTCCAGAACAAGTTTGTTTATCAGAGACTTTGTCTGCTGAAAGAAACTGTGCTATTATATTTATCTTTATCTTTATAAGGAATATTCCATAGAAACATGGAATTAAAAATCCAAATTGGAAGTGATGCATAAATTATTACAGCTTGATGATATTTAAATAAGAAGAATGGCTTAATAAATTAAATTCACAAACCAAAAGTACTTTAGGATTTGGGGAAAAAAGAAGTTAACATTCAACTTGCTGGTTATCTACATGCCTTAACTTGAACTGTATTCAACTGTTCAGGCAGGAACTGTCAGCAAGCCTTGATACAGAGAATAATCTCTTGATATAGGGTCTAGCTCTATAGTAATACTTA
This sequence comes from Anthoscopus minutus, assembly GCA_013399455.1. NCBI lineage: Eukaryota > Metazoa > Chordata > Aves > Passeriformes > Paridae > Anthoscopus > Anthoscopus minutus. The sequence continues at coordinate 42,539 of VWYI01023233.1, forward strand.
TTTCCTGAAGGGGTAACTTTATGTGAGTCAATGACATTTAGTCCTCTTGTTTTTCAGTCCATTATTGCTGTTTCTTTTCAACAAAATCCAAGAGAATTCTTTTCACCTGGCACAAACTGGGAACATCCAGCTGTATCCCCATCAGCAGAGGCACGAGCTGGAAATACCCTCTTAGGAGCTTTATGGCAGCCAGAGCCACCTGGTGCCTCCCGTAAACAGAGGTTTAAAACCTCACATGCCAGGAACACAAAGTTATAACACTTATTTATCAATTTGTTGCAGCTGGCACTGCAGCAACCCAGAGCCTGTTTTCCAGCAGGGTTTCAACATAATCTTAGCTACCAGCTTCTCTCATCAGATAACTTAAGGTTAATGTGTTCCTGTCACTCACACTGTCAAAGAGCACCAGCCATCCCAAGATGTTTTCAAGAGGCATGAGATTATGCAAGCAGAAAAGGACCTTTTCTGGAATAGTGAGGCTGTCCCTTGGATGTTGTTTACAGCCATCCTTCCACATCTCTATCCCTCTGACTTGTGCTTTACTGGCTGTAGCTGGTTTCAGTGGCAGAAGCTGCCTCCAGCATGACACTACTCACATAGCACCTGGCAGGCAGCAGCCATAGATCAATGCCTGCTAATGCTTCCCAGAACTTCCCACGACCTGCAGGATACTCTCCCACAATCCATCTGAAGAAATCAGTGTGCACCCAGAAGTCCTAACAGCATCCTTGGGGCAGGTGGGATCACCATTAACTCTGTATAGATCCCCCAAATGGCTGTTCAAACGCTGAGCAAATCGATGCTGGCATCGATCAGCGGACTCAGCGCTGACTCAGCACTGGCACCTGCTGCTCATTGTATCACAGCCTTATTTATAGAAGCAATTCTGCAGTTTACCAACCTCTTGTTCACTTATTTCTTAACCTACATCCTGATTTTAGAAATGCAAGGGAAGGTGCCTGAATGCTCAAACGTAGGGGCTAATTTTCAGAATAACATGAAGGTATAGAGTCCTCTTGCTTACACTTTGTACACAACATCTGCTGCTGCTGCTTATTGGCATGGGCCCCCTAGTTTCCACCAGGAATCCCTTATCAGTAGCCAGAGTCACTCCAACAGGAGCCATCTGTGCTTACCTTGGCTCTCCCAGTGCTCTGAAGAATGTGCACCAAGGCAGAAGCCATCTCTTCCTTATTCTTGACACTGATCACAGGTTCCAGCACGGAACACAGCAGGGAGTAGTTGCTGGTAACATACTCCCCAAATTCTTTGTAGTGCTCCATGGGCAAGATGTTGATGGTCTGGTAACGAGATTTGATGCGAATGGAAGGTCCCCCTGACTTGCCTTTGCTGGCTGTAGGGGTGCTGATTGGGTACCATTTCTCCACAAACTGGCGCCCGGTCATGGTGGCTGTGGGAATGTTGACCAGGCCTACGTAATTGTTCTTGTCCTTTTTCTTTTTCTTGTCCACGTCCTTGTATATGTGAACTGTGATGCTCTCAATCTGTGGGAGGGTGTAGAACTCAAAGTGCTCTCCCCAGAAAATGTTATCTCCTTTTGCTTTGCTGGTGGTGCGGGCAAAGAGGGTGTCATCAAGGCACAGCTCACAGAAGTATTTCTTCTTGGGGGTGAGGTCCTTGGCCTCTATGATCCAGAGGCGAAGCATGTTTTCAGCTCGATGGCTATTGTCCTGAGCAGAAGAAAGAGATCAGTTTAGGTTCAAAACCCCTAAAAGCTGAATATTTCATCTTCTAAAGCAGCGGCAAAGGGCTGCCTCTCCTGTCTGAGGTAAGGACAGAGTCAGAATTCAGAATCAGGTTGTTTGATCCAGAGAGAATCAGAATCTCTGGAAAACTGGACATTTTCTAAAACAGAGGTAAAGGGCTGTCTTTTGAATGTAAAGAGCATAGGGACTAGAATATTTTTCTTCTCCAAAAGCTGTATTTGAAATGCTTTAGAAAACTGCACAAGAGCCTGTCCAAAGCTGTCAGACTGGTGAGGAATCCCAGAGCACTGTTAGCATGTCCCTGGGAGGTAGGATTGCAGCTATGGAGTGACTTATCAGATACTTCCAGCTCTCTATAACTCGATTCCCCATCTCACTCCAGCTCCAATTTGTTTAATGTTGTTGGTTTGGGTTTCCTCTCCACTCCTAGGTTAAAACACGACCCTTATGAAGCCGTGCCCCATCTTCCCCAGGTGCATGGCCTCAGAAATCCAGAGTGCATCCCAAGCTGGCACTGGGGCAGGGATCGGGAAGCACGCTGGTGTGTATTTACTCATTAAAGGTTTGACCTACTGCACTCCCTGGAATAGCACATGGCAGCTTTAGACACACAGATGAGTGGACAGCTCCCCAGACTAAATTAATTGAGGATGCATCTGTGGGAAGCCCTGGTACATTGGACTAAAATCCAATCATACCACCTCCATTCCCCCACTAATCTTATTTCTGCAGTTTCTGTTACCTTCATTGGTTGCGAGAGTCTGCGTATGTTTTCCATCCACCAGTCCCTCTCTGCTGCAGAGGAACAACTGAAGCATTTACTGCCTTTGGAGTAGGTTACCTGGAATGAATAAATGACAGGCTGAGTTCAGGCAAGCCTAGGAGACATGGAAGAGGCTGCAAAAAGCAAGGAGGAAGATAAACAATTCTTGAGTAACAAAGCATTTATGAAAGAGGGAGGTAAAAATACAGCAGCCTAGAAGGCAGAGAGGAAAAAAGGAAAAAAGGGCCATGAAAAACAGACAGCAAAAGAAGTCTGAGGTAATATAAAACTGGAGAAACTAAAACATTGATATCAAATTAATAGCACCAGTGGTTCCTCTTAAAAACTTTTAAACAAAGCTTTAATCAGCCAGTAAATCTATTCTTTTTTTAAACAGTTGTTAATTGATCTGTGGCTATTAAAGCTTTCCAATTTCCCTGTTAAGGCCCAGGGGCAGATGATTTAGTTGCCAACAGTGTAAAGACAGACAGAACACACAATGCATTAACATAAGGCAAAGCACACTGGACATGACAAATTCAGTAAATACAAAATATTTTCAGGGGTCCATATAGACAGCAACAGCCTAAACAAACAGAGGGAACTGTGCCCTCCTCCAGCCCTGACAGCTCTGCTTTCCCACACCAGGGAACCACCTCGGTTTCTTCCCCTCCTACATGGCCTGACAAGCCTCATTTACTCTTTCCATTCATTTGTGTTCACAATTACAAAGCAGTTTGAGGGAACAGCCTCAGAGCTAAGTTGTTGCCAGTGTTTTCCACCCAACTCCCCAAGCCTAAGCAAGCTGCAAAGTGCTTCCAACCAGAAGAATGAGGCTGAAGCAAACAGGAACAGTTCCTGGATGCATCCTGAGGGACCAGAGCCTGATATGCTGGTTTACTGCCAGAATTTTCCAGACTGTAAACAGATCTTTGTTCCAGAAGTTTAAACACATCTGACTAATCCTGCTGAAGACAGAGTGACCTGCCCCTGCCACGACAGGTGACGTGGCCTCAGCTGCATCCAAGCACACACAGCTCTGCTGTTGGAGCTGTGATGGCAGGACTGTGCTTACAGTTTCTGCCTGTTTCTGGAGCAGAGCTTGGAGCCATAGCCCGCAGCCTCTGCTGAAACAGCAAAGGGATCTTTGGATTCTGCTCCACGGTGCAATGGACACGTCCACAACCACTGAAGCTTCTCCTTTGGCAAGTGGAGAGCACTGAGCTAATGGAAAGGGGCTCTGACTGGAAAACTCGTTTCTTGGTTACAGTAAATTTTCTAAATTCAATTTTAGGTGAATTTAGAGAGGGTGAACACACAACTAATGTACTTGCTATTGCATGTCCATTGTGCTGTGTGTATCAACCATAATTTGCATGCACACTACAAATGCTTATTTATCAAACTGAAGAAAGTTTTCAATTAGAAGACCTGGTAATTGAAAAAGATTTCTCTTTGTTCAGTGACTGATGCCATTAGCCTCAAGGACAAGTCACATGGTGGCTCAGCAGCCCCCACCCAAACCTCAGCACTGGCAGTGGCTGCTGCTATGTTTTCTAGTGTCCCACTCCTGGAGCATCAGTCCCCAAGGGCTCAGGGGGACTGGCAGCTGCCTGCTTGGAGCCTGTCCCTACCTCAAAGCAGAAGTCACGTCCAAGGATACTGTTGTGAAGTGGTTTGACAAAGACTGCTTCCTCTGCCGCAAAGTCCAGAGTCTCTATGGCGGTGGCTTGGTTCAGTAAAGACTCATGGGAACGGGATTCCTTCAGCTTGGGCAGCTCACGTGGTCTGTAGGACAAGGAGGAAAGGAAATGTCTTTTTTTTCTCACAATTACCAAAAAGAGCTGGCAAGATCCCAGAGAAAGTTGCAGCTTGTCTCGGTGCTTACTCAGAGCAACTTCTACAATTAGTCTGCAAACCTTATGAAAATAACATTAGGCCAGTAACCCTAGACTCCCAAGGGAATATCCAGCCTAGGAAGTCCATTCCCACTGACCTAGAAATTATAGCTGCCAAATTGTCAGTGAAAGAACAACAGCAAAAGATTCAGAATTTAACTGCTGAAATTTAAAAAAAGCCCGTAGGTAGCTTTGGATGTAATACTGAGAATACTTATTACTGGCTAGATTAGTAGCAGATGTTGTGTATTAGCAGCAAAAAGCACATGGATCTCTAAATCTGTAACCAATGCAGAATGAGGATTACTCATTGGAGCAGATGACCCTTCACAATACACTTGATTTTTAATATATAAAGCCTTTACACTAAAATCAAATACACAAATTCCTTCCCACTTCACAATTGTTCAAATCAGTCATTTTGCATTTTCTTTTTCAGCTGCTTCTTTCAGCTTGGATTTCCAATTCTTTGGATACTTTCTTTCTCTTTTAACTTCTCCCTAACACATACTCCTTCTCCTTTCCAGCTGACTGTCCTGTAAATCCCTGAGCTCCACCAGAGCTGAAATCTCCCAAATTCACAGCACCTTTTTATCAAGGCAGTTTTCCCTTTGTCCCCACCAGTTCTTGAAAAAGACATTTCCCTCCCTCCACTATGCCACAGCTTTTGGCAATCAGCAGTGACATTATCAGATGTATTTTAACCCTTTCTGTACTCTCCCAATATGATTTAATGCATATTAAATCTTATTCTATGCACATTTGTGCATAGTGGGGAGCTCTGCTGTCAAAGAACACTGCCCAATTTAGAGATGCCATGGCTTCACCTCTGCTCCTTCTGCCTCCCAAATGACACCTGCCCTAAAGGCTTCTGCAACAGTCACAGGACACGGGGGGCCAACTTGCATCTCAAGGTAAACATCATGGTAAACACATCTTATTTTTCCTGTGGCAGAAACTCAGTCAAATCCTTCACAGCTGAACAACACAGCACAGAGTCCCAGCGTAGCAGAGAGAAGGAGCTGTTGACCTGGCAGGTCTAGATTTTGTTAAGATACTGAAGTCCCTATATTCAGTGATCCCTGAAGGTGAGTCCATAAATGTGGCTGCCCATCCAGCAAGTGTGACTGGGCACAAGGAACAGATGTGGAAGTAGAGAGGCATCAGCTCTCAACACACCACTCAGAGAAAGACAGTGCTCCTTTGTTCATCCTCATAGTATTTCCTCTTTTATTCAATTCCCAGTATCAAGTGGAAAATGTTAAAAAATGTTATTTATAGAAGAAAGAAAAGCACAGCTACCTCTAACAGCTTCCCTAATTTCGAAAAATAATTAGTTTTTTGTACACTTCCCTCACATGTACAAAAAATCCAAAGTTCCTCACATTCTTTATCCTTAGCAAAATCAAATTCTTCCTACCTATGAGCAATTCTATAGGGGAACTCAGGCAAAGAACCCCCAAACATTTGGAAAAGGCATCTTAAGAAAACCTTGGGTATCACAAAGAATCCAGGCAATCCAACAAGCAGAGCTCACCTGACTGCTCTTTTGTACAGAATGAAACACTGAAGGTATTGGAGCATATTCACACACAGTAAGATTTATTAAACAGTAAGGGAGAACTTTGTTCCCATTTAATATATTGAATGACCTGAGTGCAGGCAGCAAAACCCTTTGATGGGAGGAATATTCCAAAGACACTGATTTCAGATGCAAAGCAGCAGCCTTTGGCAGGAGCATTGGCTGAGCTGTGCTTTGTTCTAACAGGTTCCAGCAGCAGCTGAACCAACGCAAACCCAAACCTCAGCCATGTATAATTGAGCACTCGCTGCAGTTAAGGTAGGGCAAGTCTAAAATAAACACACCACAATATGCCACTTTAATGTCATCTCTGCAAAATCCTCTCTAATTTCTCCTCTCAAGAAAGCACTGCTGAGGTCACTTGGCTTCTGTCCCTGCCTCAAACTCTAAGCAATTCCTGTCCTTACAAAGTACTGAGAGCCTGCAGCCAGCTCCTGGTCAGTGGAGGAAAGCATGGAGTGAGCAGAAAGAGGGGGAAGAGGAGAGAAAGAGAAATAATTACCAAAGAAAAAAAAGAAAAAGATATTTTGCAAGTTCAAGTTAAGCAGAGGCTGTGCTTGGAGCAAGACAAGGCAAGCAGACCTACACAAAACAACTGTACAGCCACTTAGCAGAGCATCCCCAGATCATAGCAGTGCCACATGCCACAGCCCTTCCCTCCAACCTTCCTGCTCGGGGCTACATCTCAGACAACAAATCCTGCCTGCAGAGGAAGAAAGGCACAAACAAATCCAAGAAGAGTTCTTCCTCAAGCCTCAGGTTACAGATTTCGGAGGAACACCGTGCCAGGCTGATAGGCTGGGGCCAGGAGAGCAGCCAGAGCTATGATGAGGAAAGCTCCCTCCTTGTCAGCTGTGCTCCCAGCGGTGTCCCACGGTGCAGGAGAGGCTCCTGCGTGCTCCTGGGTTGCCAAGGCACAGCATCCCCTAAGGAGATTAGAGAGGGCTGGCTGCCAGTAGAGGCAGCAGGCGAGGGGAGGCTGCAGGCAGGCGTGGCTAAGGTGACCTTCCCAGACATCCTCCTTGTCCTTTCCTACGAGTTTGATGAGATCCACACATTAAAAGGCAACATGAGAGAGCAAGGAATCTTCCAAGTCAGCCTCCAAACAGCCTCTGGGAACAGGGCAGGGGCAAAGGCAGGTAAATACAGCAGATGTACTCCAAGCCTGCACATCCCATCTTGCAAGTCACACCTTTTAGGAGCATTTCTTCTGCTCCATTGCCATTCTAACTAGCAGCCTGTGAGCATTTGGGTTTGCTGCAGAGCAGCTGGAGCACTGGCAGTTTTGCTGACCCAGGGTCCCGTGGCAGACAAATGTCAGTCTGCTACAGCAATCCTTCGAACAGCTCAATAAATTGACTAAGTAGCTTAGAATTGGCACAATATTTTCCATAAACATCAGAACATCCTCAAGGTGTTGGTTAGATGCAACCACATGCATTTACAAACACAAGTACATGCATTTGTGAGCACCACAGTATAGATTCCATCTATTGATAGACCTGCAGAGCAAATCTTTGACTTGTGTCTATATCAGCAGCATCTCAATCAATACAGGCAATAATTATACAGAAATAATATTTCTCTGCTGCTTTAAAGCCTCATCTGATATGCTGAATTTTTAACAGGGAAAGCAAATTGCTTGCTGGTTTCCTTTTGGCATAGATACTGCTAACTCATGTCCCTAACTAGTGTTCAGCAAGGGGGCTGGATTAACCAGGTCCCCTTCCTGTATTAGGTAGGTACTGGGAAAATGAGTATTGCTCAGACTCTGTCAGCAGAGAGGTAATCCCAGGGAAGCAGATTACTGTACACAGGAAGATCACACATGCAAAAAGTGGGGGAAGGGTTATTGTACAAATCTGTTTCTGTTAAACAGCTCCATTAACAACACAAATCCTGTTTTAAATTACAACTAACCTCCCATGATCAGCTTTTCATCCCGTTTCTATCTATGCCTGTTAACAACAGAGATTGCAAAGGAACTACAAGGGAGTCCAAATAGTTACCAAAGCCCCAAGTAATTATTACACATTCTCCATAATTTTTTTGCCATAGCAAAAACAGAGAGAGGAGGAGCATGTAAGGGAACATTTTAAACTTCTCACCTCTTTTCACATGCTTTGGAGTACTGGTCTTCAGAGCTGCATCACTTCCTTGTAAATCAGAGCCCAGACAATGCCCTAAACCACTGACCTGGCAGCAGCATGCAACTGCCACTGAAAAAGAGCTCTCCAACCACCCCATCTTGCTGCCCCAGCCTCAAGCTGACCTTCTCTCCTTGCACACCATAATTCAGTAATTTTCCATGACAAGAAAATCTCGGTTGTAAGCTGGGAACTGGAAACCTCTGGCTTTCAGTGGCTGCCCCATGGCACACAGCAGCCTATTAGCAAAGTTCTATTATATTCTACTGTCTATAAGGCACATAGAATAAAGGGTTAAAACCCTAATTGCTCTGGTTATGAAGCTCTCCTGCTGATTTTGACCTATTTAAAAGCCAACCCACAAGGCACAAAAGACTTCCAATTACTGAGCTTACCAGGGAGAGCACTGTATTACTTGCAAAACAAGCCTGTGGACATCAATAATCCAAAACATTAAAAAAAAAAAGTTTAAAAATGAACTTTCCTGGTGTGAAAGGAAAGAACTCAGCCCAAGCACCCAGCTACAGTCAAGTCTCTAGTTAGCCTTACACCAAGCTGTTCATCTGCACGCTTTAAATAATTCCAGCAATCCTCACGTGCTGGGAGACACTCCCCGAGAGCAGAAAGTCGAATTCAATACTTAGCCACTCTGCAAAGTCACAGGAGAGAGCCTGGACTGGAATGCAGTGAACTTCCTGCTGTTATCCCAGTTCCCAGCCCTGTGGACTCTACCATCTCCAGCATCACCTGCAATTCACCTGTGCTCTGCCCGCGCTGCAGCACCAGGTTTTTCACTGTCCAAACACTCCTTTTGTAGGCACCACACCCCTCTTCATTTTCCAGCTACCAATTATCTGAATATCCTATTACTTGGTCAACAATTCTACAAGTCTAACCAGTTTTATTATTAATTTTTTTTTTTAAAAATCAGAAACTTAGGGTAACTTATTTATCTGCAAGTTGCACTCAGGTGCAATTAAATGCTTGGTTTCTCCAAGTATATTGTTCCAGCCTTCCATTGAGATTCTGGTCTTTTCTGGAAAGGTCCTAGCCAAAGCCTCATTGTTTGAATCTTGGATTTGCAAAGCCCTTCTCTGCCTGCCTGCTCTCCCTGTGGATCACAGCTTGTCTAACAGACACCTCTCAGGGTTCAGCCAAGCAGGCTGCTGAATTTCACAGCTGGAGAGTTCTCCTCTCTCCCCTGGTCTCTGCTATTAACATTTCCAATTGGTTTGTTTTGATGGAGCAGAAATGCTTAATTGATTCAGTTTCATTTCCCTGCTAAATTCAAGGTGAATGCTACATGGTGGAGCCTGGGCTCTGCAGAGAAGCATCAACCATTAAGAAATATGTATTTATAAAGGGGTTAAGTGAGCTTGCAGGTGGGAGAGAGCAGCCCAACACTAAGGAGAAAGTTTGTGACAAACACTGGGACCTTGTTCAGTTTTCAGTGAAAAACCAAGAAACTGCTGAAAGAAATATACTCACCAAATCAGGAGTGAGGAAATAAACCACTCCTCCCCTTTCCCCACACTCCTGATAGCATCAGATATGCTGAATGAATGCAAGCTGGGAGTGAGTCAAGCCTTAATAACACATTGTGTAACACAGATTTCTATCCTGACAGCTAAATCAGGGTGAAAATCCCCCACCCTTTCTTTTTTTTTGAAAACCAGCATTAAATTAGAATGAACCTGAAAAACATGGCAGGTTTTGCTTCTATTATTTACACGACCCGTGCTATTTTCTCACTGCAAAGAGGCAAGGAGGGAGGAGCAGGAACTTACCGAAAGTAGAAGAAGCTGTGGCTGGAGGAGTGACAGCGTTTGACCATGAAGCCCAGAGCCATGGCTACCAGCTTCCCTGTGCCCTGCCAGAGCCCATCCCGAGCCCACCCCGCTACCACTGCCTCATAATGCCATAAAATGAGTTCTAGCAAAGCAGGAGGATTCCCACGTGGCAGTAAATCCCAACAGGGCAAAGCCCTCCCAGCTGTCTGCAGAGCTTTGCTGCAGTCACCAAGACCATATGCAGCCAGTCGCAATCACCTTCGCTCCCTCTCTGTAAACAAAACTGCCAGTCCTCTTGGAGATACTCTCAAATCCCTGGCTACAAACTGGAAATATTAATTTGGTCTCTCCTTTCAAACAAATTTTTCCTTAAGTCTTTTCTCATGCTTTTTTTACAGTAAGGAAATGGAGAAAGCATTACAGATGAATATGTGAGTTGAAATGCTCAAAGGATGCAGGAGGAAGCAGGCTGGAAAAGCTGTGAAAGATGCTACAGTGACACGGTGCCAGGTTGCCTCATGGTGAGAGTTGCTGGCAACCTGGTGAGATGCAGCACTGGCCACACGCTGAAGAGCCTCATTCCCACCTGCTGTGGCTCACAAAGGAGCACAGTCTAAGTGCTGCCACACCAGTGCCTTGTAAAGATAACATATGGGTATTAAATACAAAAAACCACCAGGAAACAACCTGAGCCTGAGTAACAGGAGGGATGAGACTGAGAAGTTATGGATTTATTTCTACAGGACACATGGATGCTGATCCATGTTTCTAGAGGGGATCCAGAACTCTCTTCTCTCCCTATCCACTAACCCAGACACACTGAAATAAAGTTAAAAACCAGAAAAGGTACACTGGCCAATTGCTTTCTGCTGAAACAGAAAATCTGATTATGAAAAAATCTGCAACTCATGTCCATCCCTGCTCCCTACAGCATTCCTGACTCCTTTCTGGTTTATATCAACCCCAAACAGACAGCACCCATTCTCTGTCACCATTCAGCATGGCATGCAATGTTACAGTATCCAAAATCTTGATGTGCATCAGGATAATCTTCCTTACTCCAGAATTTTATGGATATTTAGCTGTAACATCTCCACTTTCTTGACAGGTCCCAAACATCCCAAAAGCATGAAAGGCAGTATGACAGCAGCCTCTACTTTTTTCTAATCCACGCAGGGTTTTAATTAATAAAGCTGTATAATACTTTCTTTGAAGGCAAGGCCCTTGTGTTTGTCAGAACAAGAAAAGGGAGATGCTATCAGTCAACCTGGCCCTGAAAACCTGTGTAACACTATGACATCACCTAGAATCACCTGCTTAAAATGGGAAAGGGCTGACTCACCAGGGCAGGACAGGAAAGTTCTTACTGCTACAGATCGAGAGGCTCGGACGGAATGTGGAGAGAACAGGTGAGAGAATGGCAATTCCTTCTCATGAATTTAGTCAGCCCTATGTTCAATAATGCCACCATGTGATCAAGTCACCTGGATTTTATGCTTTTGTGCTTTTAGGCCATCAGAGAAAATTCATATTTCATTTGAGTCTAGTTGAAAATTTGTGCCCACACTGGCAGGGAGTAGAAGCGGGTCTGCTTTTTAATTGAAGGCACCTTTACTGTGTGTAACATTATGTCTTAAACCAAAGATGTAGGAATTAATTACAACTACATTTATTAGCTTTCCTAGAACGACAGTGCTTCCCTGATGCTACAAAAACAAGCATCCAGCATGAGTATCAAGCTCAGGAAAGACAACCAGATTATTTATGGCAAATAAATTTTCACATCACAAAAAATCATGGTTTCAAACAGCGGTAAAAATAACAGGTACTTGATTACCTGGTGGCATTATTTAAGATGCTTGTGCTCAATGAGTTGCTTTTATAGCCACGTTGCAACACCCTGAAAATAGAGATTTATAGGAAAACTTGTATCAAAGCAGCCTGAATGGACTACAGGAGCAAGGCCATCTAGATGGTTAGTCACATCTGGTAAGCAGCAGGCTTTTCTGTAACTCCTAATGTTAACAGACCTCCAACATCCACAGCCTTGCTATCTCTGTGATTTTATGGTCTGCCTTTCAGATGGAGAAGGCAGCACCACTGATTGAAGCAGCACAGCATGACAGATACAACTAATGAATTCAGCTCAGCTAAAGGAGAAGGGAAAATGCACTGAACAATGTCAAATCATAGAAGCCTGCCGTGGCCTCGAGTACAGGCCAACTTATTTTTCACTCTATCTAGTTCTCCTGCTGGGCTACCGTGGAATGTAACACAGAATATGTTTTAAAAAACAATAAAGAAGCTTAGGAAATAGTTAGGAAACACTAGCCTTGTGTTGTATGTTGTGTGTAAGAGCTTTTGCTTGCCTCATATACAATCCATTCCCAGCCTGGATCTCCAGCCGAAAGCTAAACAAGCAAAGATGTAACAAATGGAGCACTAAGATGGCCAGAAATTACTGAGTTTTCCAGTTTTTTGAAACACAGACCATCTGTTCCTTGTGGTACACTGCAATATCCAAAACACCAACACTGCAAGGGTCCTCAGTGTGCCTGAATTGCACTGCACATCTCTGGGCTGTGCCAGCGCTGGCAGAACCACCCTGCTCGTACCAGCACAACTCATCTCCCACAGCACTTCCCTGCAGGCAAGCACTGCATGCAGCAAGGCAAATTTCTCTCCAGCTGATCAATCCCATGGTTTTGTATCATGAAATTTAAAGTCTGCAGCTTATTTGAAACAGAAGCAGGAAAAGGTCCTGGAGTCCATCTGCTTAACCTGAGCTTTTTGACAGCTGTGAAGAGCAGCAGTTTTCCATCCTGTATCAGCAGTACACTGCACACTGAACTACTGACGTGCCAGAGGCAGCCCCACAACTCTCCCTTGTGCCAGCTGGACAAAAATCCCCTTCCTGGCTCTCCTGCCATGAGTGCACTCATGTGCTGAGTGTCAGCACATCACACCTTACCTGTCCTCAGTATTGCTGGGAGAGGGCAGACGGAAGCTTATATTCCTGTCCAGTTTGGATTGACTCTTTGTCCTCTTGATGGATCCTTTCAGGCGCTTACTGAAGAAGCCCTAAAATGAGAAGTTGCAGAAGTCAAACAGGGAAACTGATGTCAGTAATGAATCACTCAATGCACTGTCACTGAGTCGAAACACAGAGGTTTGATGCCAGTCACAGGACGGGCTGGGTTGGGATTCCTCTGAGCAGGAGGAAAGGCAGGGCTGGATTGTCAGTGACAGTTTCAGGAGGTGAGAGCCTCCAATTGCAATAATTAGTATTATTAAGGCACTTCAATGGATTCCAACTATTACAAGAGACCCAAACCCCACTATTATAATTTAATAAGGAGCAATCTTCAATATTAGTATTTGTTCCTTGTTACAAACATGCCGTGTTTGTAACTCTTGGTGAGTTTAAAAGTATAGAAGTCATATTATGAGCTTCTATTGAGCCCACAACTGCAGCCAGGTTTTCCTTTTTAATTTAAATATAGCTCGTTAAATCTTAAAATAATTCATAAATTCAAGAATCTTCCTAGCCAGAATAGAAAATTTCAAGGCATTTCACACACCAGTGGCTTCAGATATCAGTTTTAGTATTGGTAAGAAGCAAACTCAATTCAAGAATCTGCTTAGGATCTAAACAGAAAATAAATCTTAAAAAAATCTGTCTTCAAACTACAATTGTTCACCCAGCAACCACAGCCCAAAGCCATGTTAGCTGGAGGGAGCCTCTGGGATCATCTCCTGCCTGATGGGGATGTGTTGCCAACGTGAGGTCAGCCTAATTCTGACCTGGTCTAGCCAAGTACTGAAGACCTCTGGAGACAGAGGGAGCAAAGGAAGAGGAATCTACTTTCTGCATCTGAAGGCAGTGCTACATTTACAACTGCCCTTCAGTTTCTGAGGCTTGCCAGCCAGAGGTTCCTCAGGTGTACAAGCTGCTACATTTTACTGACAAAGTGGAAAAGAAAAGGCCTGATATCTAAATACTGAAAAAAAAACACAAAAAAAACCAAACCAAAACAAAAGCCAACATCCAAAAAAACCCCAAACCAAACCAAAAACCCCCAAAACTATCACAAAAACCAAACCCCACAAATGTATACAATGTTCTGGGGGAAAAGGTACTGTCAAAAGGGAAGAAGTGTTTTCAGCTGTGTGTGCCACTCACACTTTGCCTATGATGCTGCACTTTTCTTGGTCCTGGTATTGAAAAAGTGCCTTTGAAAAAACCCTGTAATCAATAGATGCTCCTGGGCTTCTCTTGGGGCCATTGCTGGAATTCAAGTAGAGGATGTGCAGCACTTTCAAAGGCACTTTTGTATATTCTGACCTCTCAGCATAAAAGGTAACAAACCCAGCCACAGGGATTCAGATCTGGGGGACCCTGGCTTCAGCCCAGTACCCCTCAGTCTACTCAAACTGAAAACATGAAATAACATGGTCTTTCCCCTTAAGGGCAAAGAAGACAAAGCTGACCCAATTCAGCAGGGGTCCAGAAGTATTTATATTGAATAATTCCAAATCCCACTCAGAGAAGGATGGTGAATACTCATTTTTGTGTGCACGTACAGTTTTAAATTGGTACTGCTTTAACATGGACCATGCTCTTGGTTTAACTGAACACAATCTATACCCCAATGAGACAAATGTTCTGTCTGGGGTTGAATAAGGCTATCCAGGGTTGACTATACAAAAAAAACCCCAAACAAACAGGGCAAGAACATATTTAAAGACAAAAATTTATTCAAACAAAGGGTATGCTTATTGGTCATCCTCAAAAGAGTTGAAAATGTTTGCAATATTTGCTCTGTGCTAGCAGTTCATGCAGGGCCAGTGCTTACAGATGGACAGCCTGGGAGCAGCATGAAAAATTCACATGTGCCAGAACTCCATTTGCCAAAGGAAATGCTTTTAAATACCAAATGCAGATATAAAAAAGATGTAGTGATGAAAAATAAACTTGTATCTGCAACAATACCACCTAACTGAAAGTTTTATTTCCTTTTACTCCTATAGACAAGAAATCCCTGCCAACGTTTATAAAGCAGCCTGCACCATTAAAGAAACAAAACCACCTTTACTGCTTTTCTTACTGCATAGGTATTTCTCCTAAATACTTATTTCAACACAAAACAGACTCGTTTGGTTCTTTTGTCTAAACGTAATGGGGTGTCTGAGCTTAAAGAATCATCATGGAGCTTCTTTAAAAACAGTGGGAATTTTACTGCTTAAACAAACACCCTCCGACAAAAAGACGTAAATTGGGTAAATTACTACCCAAACTGCCCCAATTGATGAGACTATGTTCTTAATAAAAAAAAGGACAAAATATTAGGTAGGATAAACTAGCTAGGATGAAGTTTGAAAAGAGACAGATTTGAGGTTCACACTTAATGAGACAAAGTGCAGTTGCCCTCAGAATAACAGGGAGCAGGGATGGAAGAGGGAGATGGGGAGGGAGTGATGGGGCACAACCACACACACAATCAGGAATAGGTCAGGGCAGATTTGTCATCTCATTCAAAAGTGTCAAACACTGGCCTAAGAAAACACAATGATAACAACATCTAAAAATAATTCAATCCCACTGAGAATTCTATTCATCTCGTTTGGAAGTTAAGCTACTCGTCTCTCCTGCTCTGCCAAAAAGCAATCTCCAGAGGAGAAGAGATAATTCAGCAGGGTGTTGGAAACTTCCCCCCCAGAGCTGCACAGGCAAAGCACAGAAACTCTCACTCCAAGTATTTCCAGCCCAGGGGTGGTGGTTGTTGAGGGCAGTTTTGTCTTTAGGAAAAGCTCATTTTGTGCCAAAGATAACAACTGGCTGCTTGTCCTTAACCTGAGCACAGCAGCACAGGAACTGTCTGACAAATTCAAAGACAGCCCAAGTATGAGCTACTCAACTCCTGAACTGCTGCTCCCCGTGGACATGATGATTCTTCACTCCTGGGAGAGCAGCCCATGCATAATAAATAATGATTGTCCGGGCTGTTTTGAAAGGGAAAGGTTCATTCAGCCATGAACGAATGAAACTGTGTATAAGCATAACACAAAGCAGCCATCGATAAAGTGCAACAGTATTAGGAAAGTTTCAAAGCACTAAAAGCAGTGTAAAATGGGCAACAAAAAGGTCCATCTTACACATAATGCTGTTATCTACATTAGTTCTTTCTGGGGACAAACATACTGCATTTGAGCCTTGCAATGCATCTTGAACATCTGTAATTCTTGATGAGGAGCAGCAATGCATTATTAATAACACCAGGTGGGTATCTTCATTTACAGAGCGATGAGACTCATCTTCTCTAAGGGGAAGGACTGGATGGGTACAAAGATAACCCTCAAGTGACTGTGGATGACAGCAGAACTGCCTCCTCACTAATGTGTGTGATGAGGACATGAAGCCTTTTCTTCCTTAAGCTGTTCACAAGCAGCTATCAAGGAAAAAAATAGTGTCATAGCCAAGTGAAATCACTGTCCTGTGCCAGTAATGTTGCAAAGCTATGGGAGGCAAAGAAGCAGGGGAAGATTGCCAGGTGGTAAAACGGAAAGATCAAACTAGAAGGATATTCCAGGAATGAGCAGCAAAATGGTGAAGTTTATTGCGCCTTGCAGAACAACAGCAAATTTACCTAGCAAGGAGGTGAAGTTTGCTTATGTGCCCATTAACACTCAGCATTAAAATATTAGCAGTGACTCCCTTTGAAAAGACTCTCAACCACTCACAAAGTAGAAAAGGTGATGAAAATAACCCTAGGACACCTTGGAGGTAATACACAGAACAAGACAGGGCCTTAAAACAGCCACGTTCCACTATCTGCTCGTCAAAAAACCTGGCACTACATCACTGAAGAGGTGGTTTGTGCACAGGCACAAAACAATAAAAAGCATATTTGAGTGTACGAACAGAGGATAAAGCCCAATAAAAGCAGAGTGGTGTTATGTAAATTTGCCATAGCTTTCACACTAATGCATCACTCTCTGATTTTCTCAGCAAGAAAGCTAGAATAAAACAGAACTCCAGAAGTATAAACTGATTAAAGGCAGACAAGAGGAGGATTTACAAATTACATGTTTTAAAGACCAACTATTTATTTTAGGAACAAAGGCAAGATGGGATTATAGATGTATAAAACAAATAGAATGGAAATTACCTAAGCTCCTCATGTACCCTGTTACATAAGAAAACCAAAGGGCAATTTAACATGAGAGGCAGCACGTTTCACTGATTGTCAGGAGACCTTTCCTAATGCTATCTATAAATGAACCCATCCAATTCACCACCACAAGATATTATAGAGACAAATTTTTTCAGCAAGATTAAAAAAGGATTATGTGTTTATATAAGGAAGAATAACATATGTAGCTGCATTAGTCAGGTTTAAAAATAACAAGAGTGAGCAATAATCATGCTTCAGGACACAAGCTGATCAACAGCAAGGATCAGGAAAGATATTTTTCCCCTGATGGGACAGCACTGCAGATTTGGCCAGGTAACAATTTCAACTTTCCAATGAAAGATGGTCTACAGCCACAGGAGGGATGCAGAATAGGAGGAACAAGTTTAACAACAGTAATAAGAAACCCAAGGAAATGCAGAGGATACTGTAACAAGGGTACATTTATAATACACGGTTAATAAAATGCATTGTAAGATTGCATGCATTCTACATGATGTGCAGCCAAAAGTCCTGCAGGAATTGAATTTCCAAGTCAGTGGGAATTATACTGAAACATTCATGAAGAAGCAAGAGCCACCTGATAGCCAAGTGGGCCACATCAGCTTTTCAGATCCCAGTTCAGCAAGGTGTTTAGCATGGATGGACACACCTGGGAGCAGCACCTGGCTGCCCTTGTGGGAGCTGCCCACAGCAGGAACAGCAGCTGGAAGGAACAGCCTTAAAAGCCCCTGTCCAGGAATTAAGGAATAAAGGTAAAAAGTCTGTCTGGAGAACAACAAAGCAACGGTGATAAAAAATTAACATGATAAACAGGTCACCTGAGCCTGACAGGAAGGGCAGGCAATGATTTTCTGACCCTGGCTCTTTCCCTGGCATGCAGCCACTAAGCAGCCCAACACTTCAGAATACCTTTTGATAAAGCAGCACACATGCTAATTTCAAAAAAATATTAAAACTGAGCTTTTTAAACTTGTAACATAAACCTGAGGAATGCCTGCAGGAATATCTAAAAAGACTAATTACAACAAGTGATAAGCTATCAAGGTAGAAGAAAACGTCCAGTGGGATGTGGGGATAGTGGCCTGACTGCTTCTGCTTAACATCCTTGTTAATCATCCGGAAGAAAAGTTAAACAGCACATTAATTACATTGAGCTATATTAAATTAGGAGGTGAAGTGAGGGCCAGGGAGGACAGAGAAATAACACAAAGGGCTAGGAGCAATTAGAGACTGGTAACACACATTCCTGTGAACTTCAGTAGCAGAACTTGGGAGAATCAATTGTAGGAAATTAAAAACACAAGAGTAGGAATAGTGATAAAAGAGCCAGAAGGACTCATTTGCAGAGGATGCATTAATTAAACTTCGCATAACTTGACTAAGTCATGATTTGGAGGTGAAGAATAAAATGAGTCTGTGCATATTTAAATACTGCTAAGCCAAGGACAACTGGAATGTGAGCAGTGTTTAAAGCTCTGCACATTCATAGCTCCCCTACATTAACTAAGGAATAAAAGGAATTGGATAAAGTCAGGTTTAGACCAAACATGAGAATAACGTTCCTGCTGTTGAGGTCCACCAGACAGTGTCAGAGCCTGGATATCCCCATCATCTGATGCAACACTAAAGTTTGATATAATGAACAAATCTGCTGTGGCAGCAGGACACTGTGAAGGTTATAGAGCCTAGGAACAGCACCATCCCAGAATAAAGATACGGATGAAACATGGTGAGCATCCTGGAGACAATCACTCACCCATTTATGCTTTCTGACACAGAATTCATAGAACAGCTAGCCTATCTATGCCATCACAGCACAGGCAAGTGATAAAAACTAGAGCATATTCAAACAAAGGTACCACAGGAAGTAAGGAGTAGAAAGTGGAAGGAAAAATGCAAATTTCTATTGAGGGGACAGATTTGAGCACAGCGTTTTTCATGGGGGATGCTGTGGTGCCTCACACTAATGCAAATCAACAATTCCATCTCTGCATTGCTGCTGATGCAGAATTAAAAATATGTATTTGTGTGCCATGGGGTCACACAGGCAGCACAGCTCAGACTTGTCCTACCCTGGCAGCACAGCAGGAGCGGAGCAGAGCTCTGGAGAAGCAACAATCTTGCTGACTGCATAAAAGATGAGGCTGGGCAGCCACGAGATCTCATCAAGCTTTGACCTTCACTTGGGCTGGCTGCATTGTCTTCTGTTCCATTTAGCAGTAGTCTTAAAGAGCAAAGTGGCAGACAGCACTTCTATAGATCCAATTATACCCTCAGCCAGAAACAAACCAAGGAAGGCAATCTGCAAGTATCCTACATCAGGGTTCCTATAAAAATCATTGTATTTACTTCAGAGATTGTGCTCTGGCTTTCCTGTCTCATTTGCACTTGTTCCTTTGCCTCTTTCTCATCTTTGTTTCCCCATTAGCCAGCAGACATGGATGAATCATATTATCTGTAATAACAACTCTGAGCCAAAACTGGAGAGTGCAGTGTGAACCTGAAGAGTGAGTTGAAGGTTCCATCCTGCCACTGCAGGAGGTCTGAGGATGTGGATAGTCCCATATTTACCCAATTCCAAGAGCAGAGCAATGAGGGAATGTGTCAGGCTGCAGCAGTGCTGCTGGGGCTCCACAGTGCCACAGTAGGGAACGGGATGCACGGAGGCCAAGGCGCTGCCAGGACATGGTGTGTGTGGGAAGGGAAAAGCTGGTTTCTCGCCCACCTATGATTCACAGTGCCTACTTGGAGCCAGCTCCCTCTGCCTCCTTATTTGTTCAGTCAAATAATATCCATTATTAAAAAAATGACTTTTCCTATATATGTATCTATAATCAGCACACATTTGTCTATATGTGAGTAGACACATTTCGTCATCTCTGTTTTTCTACTTTTTGTGCCCTCCCCTTCTCTCTCAATATTTTCTTCCTGACACACCTGGAAATCATCAAACATCAATGTACACAGCTGAGCTTAGATGGAGACTAATGTTTCAAGTGCAGACAAGAAAATTTGGGGCAATGGGGAGGAAAAGAGAAGAACAAGCACCAAGAGCTGTTCTCTCTGTATGTGCTGTGCAGTCTCAACACTTGCAGAATCCCCTTTATTCCACTTGCTGGGAGATAATCAGAACAGATCATGGAATCATTGAATGGTTAGGCTTGGGAGGGACCTTAAAGATCACCTCATTCCAACTCCCTGTCATGGGCAGGGACACCTTCCACTATCCCAGGTTGCTCCAAGCCCCATCCAGCCTGGCCTTGGACACTTCCAGAGAAGGGGCACCCACACGTTTTCTAGGCAACCTGTGCCAGGGCGTCACCACCCTCACAAACGTAGTAGTTCATCTCAGGAAAGAGTGTAACTACAGAAATTCTGCTTTTTTCCACACACTAGTAAATTTAAA
Source organism: Anthoscopus minutus (assembly GCA_013399455.1). Lineage (NCBI taxonomy): Eukaryota > Metazoa > Chordata > Aves > Passeriformes > Paridae > Anthoscopus > Anthoscopus minutus. Next base: position 63,048 of record VWYI01023233.1, read on the forward strand.
CATACATCTTTTCCTCTAGTGCCCATGCAGGAGGTAAAAAGGCAAATTTTCCAAACTTTTCACATCAGCCCTTAAAAATAAATCCCTCATTGACCACCGCCACTGAAGAGGCTACTTAAAAATGCACTATGAAGGAAATATTTGCTTAAAGGCAATTATGCTGTTATGAATCAAAATTCCAGATGCTAAAGCAATGCCAGTTAGCAGTATTAAAAAAACAGATGCCTTGTTCTGAGTGAGTATCACTGCCTGTGCTTGAAAGGAAAAAACCTGCACAGAACATGCTGGAAGCTACTGTCCTATTGAGAAGACAGCTTTTAAATAGCTGTTCTGAGAGACAAACTTAAAAAGCTGTAAAAGCAACTTATTATGAAAGTCTCAGCATAATTTTCCATCAGGATGGAAGAAGGTTAAGCTGTCCCCTGCCTTAAGCTGCTTTCTGTTAGAAATCCAAGCAGTGAGGAGATGAGGTATGGCACAGAGTCAGGGCCACAGGAAGAATAACTGAGACAGCACTATGCTGCAGCTGCCTATAGCCCTCCAACCTGCACTGTAGGTGACAAAGTCTGGAAAAACAAAAAAGCAAGTTCTCTTACTGTAAATCTCCTTTATATGTAGAATAAAAATCCCTGTCAAATGGGGACAACCTCACAGAAACAAATTTGAAGCCATTACAGGCACCTTTTGCATCCTTCACTTGCAGCTCTTCTCAGATCAGTGATCCAAGACTGAGACTTTCACAAGGTGCCCAAGTCACCTTTCCTCTTTCTGAGAGCTGGGAAATTCTTATTATCAGTCAAAGGCAGGAACATGATTCCTCCCCATCTTCTCACCCACCTATTAGATGTGTGCCAATCTACCAAGTTAACACTGTGTTTGGTTTCAGCAGTTTTGGCTTGACCTCATCTGTATTGTTAAGCAATCTGACTTCTAACTGCAGCTTGCTCTTTTAAACAGCTCACAAGCTGTTTAAATGTTTTAAAACAGGGTGATCTCAGCCCCCACTTAGGAGTAACAGGGTATAAAACGGGTTACTCAGAACAAAACCTCCAAAGCCAGAAGCTTTGTCCCCATGAGGAAGACAGGAGGGTGCATTATGCTCCTGGGTGTACAGGTGGTCAGGCAGACAAAGCAGCAGAATCCAACTCCACGTGGCACAAATAGCTTCTAGCTCTCTGCTGGTTTATGCCCAAGAAAAGCAGCCAGGTACTGATTCCTGAGCCTGTTTGCCAGAGTCCTAAAAGCCCAACACACCACCAAGGGAAATGAGAAACATTCTGCCGGGTGCTTGTTTTGAAAGGGAGCAGGAGCTACTGCAGGGAGCAGTATTAGGGAGCTATTACTGAAGAATTAGAGAACAATTAAAACATTACTTAAGAGATAGGATCACCATTAAAAGGAACAGTACAAAAAATTATGAAAAAAGGAAGCATATAAAAGAAACAATACAGATAGTCATCAAACACTTCTGATACACAGCTTGCAGTTGTTAGACAAAGGCCACTACAATGCACATATAAATCTAAAGGCTTGGGCTATTACTTATAGATGAAGGCAAAGAAAACAGAATTTCTTATAAATGAAGACATGGATAAGACTTTTGAAGGTTCTCAGAGTTCAGAAATCTTCCTGGAACTCTGTGGATCATGGAGTCAGTATCAAAATCTCAGAACCTGGCGTAACAGAATATTCTTGTATCAGCTTCACATACAGCTAGACCAAGGCCCTTTTTTCCCAAGCACTATCCAGAAAACAAATCTCTGAAGTGACAAAGGATCGTTCATAGAACACAGAATAGCTCAGGTGGGAAAGCATCTCTGGAGATTGGCTAGTCCTTTCCAATCTGTATTATTCTATGACTCTGAAAAGGGCCCAAGCAAGGACACCCAGTGTTATTCACTGCTTCCTTGGTCCCTTTCTGCATTCCAATATACTATGAATTCACAGGTTGCTTTAAGCACCATGTATTCTATACACTCTGACCAACCTTAATCCTTGAATAATTTGACTAACTCTCATTAAATCTTCTGGTTGTTTTTAAATTTTATATTTAAAATGGCACGATGCAAGATTTATTCTGAAGTAGGCAGATTACTTGACAAAAGTAAAGGAGGGCATGAAAACATTGTCTGTCAAGTTAGATATTTTAAAACATGAACAAATATTGTTGAAAATTACTGGGCACCTCATTTTTACTTGAAGCATTTGTCCTTATTCTAATAATAGAAATGCCTTTGTGCTCCTGGACACACTGACCAAAGACTGACCCAAGCAAAATCCAGGCTGTGGCTGAACAGCCAACCAAACTCAGGACAAAACTCAAGGAGCTAATGAGGAAATAACACACCTGCAGAAATCTCATCAGCCTCTGAATAAACCATAAAACCATTTCAATTTTCTATGTACTTCACTGGCAAGAGGGAAAAATAACATGCAACAACCTAAAGGAACTTGTTTCCTTGTCAAGATTGAATATGGAATGCAATCCCTGGAAGTGACTTCTAATGTATTTATATAGGTCGCTGCCCGCATTAACACTGATGTTCCTCTACCTGCAACTTTAGATCAAGGTAATGAAAAGGAACAAGTTAGGGATCTACCAGGAATCTTATTGATAATACATGACACTTGATAGCAAAACCTCTTGGTCAACTGGAAATATTAACCAAATATTCCTTTGCCCCCAGCCTGGTTATACACTGTAATATTTTAATCTCCTCCTCCCATCCAATGAGACAAATGCCCTTTTTGCAGCGAAGGCACACTTACTGGTACTCTGAAAGGAGAAGTGTTCGGAACATCCATGGAGTTGGTTTTCTCAGAGGTGCTGGTCCCCGAGATGCTCCGTCTGCGAGGAGATCTCTCTGCTGGGACCTCTGAAGAAAAGAAGAAGAAGGTGGTGAATGGGTGCCTGGGGGTGGGGAATAGTCAGGCTTTGTGCTCTGTAGGACAGAAGCCTCAGGAAAGTTTTGAGTGCATTACTAAACTGCTGAATTAAACCACCTATTTACCTGTATCTTATTCATTTACTAACCTACAACCGCATTTTCACTGGCAGATTCAAGGTTGTGAATCTGATTTGACCGTGGGAGATTAAAATTAAAAGTGCTGGTAAAGAACAATACCTGGACATACTTAATATTCTGTTACTGTTAGAGAGACAGTATTGAGAGAACTTAAATATTTTTTTTAATTTAATTTTTCTACGTAAGCAGTGCAGTAATTAACAGATAAACACAATCAAGACCCAGGGAAGCTCAGTTTTAGTCCCAGCTGAATGTAATTTGGCAAAGGTCAAAGTTCGGTCGTGTCTGATCCCACCACTTGCTCAAAGCATGCAACCAGCAGAAGACTTATAAGTGCCTGGGTAATATGACATATATATCTCTGCAGATAAAAAAAAAATAGGTCAACTTCTCGTTCTGGCAGTATGACCTTACTAAAGCTCGACTTTAGCATCTTTAATCCATGCAGACTGATCTGATGAGCACGAATATTCATAAAAGCTGCACTCATGTCTTTGACCAGTACAAATACTGGAATAATAGCATAATAAAGTACACACAGCATTAAAGATCTCTCCACAAACACATATATATGCATTTTTCATATAGAGCTAGATATGCATATGTATGCATACAGATACCTTTATCACAAGTGCTGCCCATCTCCAGCTCAATTGCCAGACTTTAAGGAATCCAGCTTCACAAAACACCCCCCGACACGGGGAGGGAAAAAACCACTTCCTAGCAGAAAGTCCATTGTTATCTTCTAAACCTTAAATAAAAGGAGCGTGCCGTGACTCCAGGCAGTGACATTTTGACTCCTGCCGTTCTCCTTTCAAGAGCCAGATGCAGCTTAAACTTCCATTCCTGCCCCTGGGGATCCGTGACTTCCACTGGAGGGAACGCCGGGTGTCTCTGTCCGCCCTCCCTTGCTGGGGCTGGCGGGGACCGAGCGAAGCAGCAGCAGCAGCAGCAGCAGCACACAGGATTGCAGCTCCTCAATCAATCGCTCCGGCTGCACATCCTCATTAGTTACTTTCAGGCTATTAACAGACGCCCAACTGCCGGCTTCCCTCCGCCACCGAAAATTTCCCCGTGCATCCTGATTCACAGCAGCAAAAAACAAGGTTTATAGGGAAAGCCAGCCAGCTGGTGCCATGAGAGCGGCGTTTTCCTCCAAACAGTCAAAGGAAAAAAAAAGAGGGAAGCCTTCTTCAGGGATAACATTACTTGTGATGCCTTTGCATACCGGATTTTGATTTCAGCAGAGTTATAATACATCTCTCCCATGGATGCTTGGAGACTGACAAAATGGAGCACAGAGGAGGAGAGGCGAAGGAATCCGGACCCTCCATTATTAGTGTCTCACTCGGTAGATATTTATCTTTTAAAAAAGCAAACTGCTGACATTGAGCCCTTCACTCTGCTTGGGGAAAGGACTGCTAAGAGGGAGAGCAGCCTCGTGAACCGGGCAGAGTCCAACACACGGTGTGGTGTGTGAGGAATGGGCAGGGCACTGCCAGCTGTGAGGGCGATGCCCGAGCCCTGCCCGCACCGACCGAGCGCATCCCGGCCAGAGCCAGCGGGAGCCGCACCGGAGAGATACCTCTGCGGGGAGAGCAGCCCTCCTCTGGAGCAGCACGCTCTCCTACAGCATCACCTGGTCCAGAGCTGGAGGGTAAGTCCCCATCAGGGCACTTTTAGGGAACAAAGCACTTGGAGCAGGGCCAGTGCCAGCCCAAGGTTTTTGAGTCAGTCAGTCCCACACCTCAGGAGCCTTTGCAGCGCTGCCAGTTTTAGCTGACGGTGAACTTAACATCACCAGCTGCCTCCCTGGCCTAGATGAAGGGAAACTTTCTTTTCTGCAGCACCTCTAGTGCTACTCTGCCTAGAGCTGTGTTAGGTAGGATTTAAAGAATTGTCCCTGCCATTCCCATATCCATGTAACAAAGGCAAAAGGGATTGATATATTCCATTGGCACAGGGCTAGAGTGAGCACCTTTTGTTACACTGACTACTAACGAGTAACATAATAGGTTTGGCTTCCTCCACTTCCCAGGCACAGGAAATCACATCAAAGCTGCTCTGGCAATTTAAAACAGTCCGTTAACTTTGCTGAGTCATAAATGGAAACACAAGCCCAAATTCCTCAGTATTTTCCACAACACATTCTGCAGGAGGGGCATTTTGGGAAGGAGCTTAACTTTTAAATTGGAGTTGAAAAGCTACCACAAGGAATGTGCCTGGCTCCCCTTGCCTTCCCTCTCCTCCCCAACATCCACCCAGCAGCAATCCAACTTTTCTGCAAATAAAATGTTGACATTTCATCAGTAAAATGAATTTCTTCTTTTCTCACACCATCAGAGAAGTGTACCAAATGGGGAAGGGAAAATGAAATATTCACTAGGTGCCGGCAGTGAACTAAAAATAAAAACTACCTTTCCCACTCTTTTTCTAAAAAACAAGAGCAAATAGACATGCTTAGTCCCTAGGAAAAGAAAGACCCAGATACAGCAAAATTGTCGGGATATGTTAACTGGAAATCAAAAGCTGAAGCAACTTGCTATGACACCTGTAAAACAGTATTTTTGCTGAGTCTTGTGAAAGAAACCTATACTGTCATCACCAGGCAAAAAATTAGACAGGTCCCTCCCCTGCTCCACTAGTAATGCTTGAGGCTACTCTTGCATAAGCTTCACCTGCTGCAAAAATCAATGCACCTCTCATCAGCTTAGTATTAAATTACAACTGCTTTCTGCATTGCTCACTCTCAGGGACCAAGGCTACAGATAGATCACATTGTTTATCCATCAAAACAATCTGAAACCCTTTCCAGCCCTTCTGCTTCTGGGAAGAAAAAAAAAGTCAAAAGGGAAGAAAACCCACCTGACAGATCCTCCCCCTTTCAACCTTCCTGACAATGGTCTGAGATTGAATAGGCCTTAAAGATCATCCAGGCAGGGGCACTTTCCATTATACCACCAAACAAATGAGTTGTAAACGTCTCAGTGGGTCACTTTTATCACCTGTTATCTTGGTGACAGTAATATTTATGTAGATAAGTATTTATCCAAATAAGTATTTACACACCACATAGCAACAGTCAGTTGCAAATTAGCTGAGCCAATTACTCTGCAGTGGCAGATGCCTCTGAAGAAGGAACTGCCCAAGGATACAATGCAGGTAGGTCTCTTCTCCCACCCTGTAGAGCCACTCTCTACTATCAGCAACACCAAAGCTTGTTCTGTAGGTCAGGAGGAAGGTTTGTGTAAGCCAGGTGCCACTTACTACATGGAGCAGTGGTGAGGGTTGCTCTCCTTTGAAGTGAACCCTCTCTGCCACAGTGGTGTAGCCTCAGTGACCTCTGGTCACCACAGGGCTCTGGGGGTTGACCTTCATTTCCTATTGCTGGGTGCTGTGGCCACTTGAAAGACTTGCTGTGGTGGAAATTTGTATTTTCACTGTGAAGAGCTTTTTCTCCTGGTGGGAAAAGCAAGACACTAAACAAACCTCCCAGCTTTGTGGGACAGCCACCGCAGGTAGGAATTATTTGCAGATATAGAAGAAATAACAAGAAGAGGAAGATGTGTCTCAAGAGCATTTTTCAGACAGGTATCACCTAGTGAAATTGGAAACCTCATATAAAAATAAATAAAAATGTTAATGTTTTATCTTGCAATAAGCATTCTCTCTCATTTTGCTCGCTTGGGGAGAATTCAGACTTGGGCCCAATTCACAGATTGTCGTAAAAATTTCATTAAATGCCTGTACAAGAAGCCTAAGGTAAAAGCAAACTCAAACCCCTCTAATCTGTTTTAAGTGATGAAGTCCAAGTTTGTGTACTGACTAAAATACATTATGCAAATCCTGAAAGGTGTAACTTAAAGGAAAAAATGGAAATTTGCAGCGATAGCTTTTCCACATTTATCAAGGCAACCAGACAGGGGGAAAAAAATCACAAGAAGATATATCAGAGCAAATGCAACCAAGTTGCAGGACACTGAAGTGCACAAAAGCTGCCAAGCCCGGAAAGGGAAATACAAAGGGAACCCTGCAAAGTGCACTGGCTGTAGAACTCCAGCATCAAACAACTGCTGGATACAAACTATGATCAAAAACTCTCCCAGTCCATTTGCAGGGGTTTGAGAAGAAGATGCTGTCTGTGCTTCACTAGGAATTGAATCGATCAGATAAATCTTGGAAGATGATCCAGATAACTATAAAATATTTTTAATTTACAGACAGGTAATTCTATTGGTGTTAGACACTTGCATTGTGCTGGCATATAAAAAAAGGTGTAATTGAATTAGTACCCAGTGCATAATGCATAGAAAGCAACCTAAATGACACACTAAGTCACTTAAAAGATTTTTAAGTCATTGATTCCTAAACGACTCTGAAGCCTGAAAGACAAGACCTAACAGGCAAAGCAAGAAGAAATGGCACAGATATCATAGGAGAGAGTAATTCTGGTGTTTCAAGTATAAACTCCCACCATTTATTTTCCCTGAAAGTTTGGAGGAAACTGTACATGGCTTTGAGTGAGTATAACATCAGCTGTTCTTAGACATGCATTTGATTTGAAGTGGAAAACCAAATCCTCCAGCTCTGCAAATCAAGTCAGAAATAAAGCAGATGCACATCCCTAAACTGCTCGACATATCCTCTGCCTGATGTGCGTGGCTGTACAAAATTTGAGATAGCTGCTCCTTTTTGACCTCCTCATGCAGCAGCCTCTAAAACCTCCCTTAATGGTTGACTCCACACACAGCCAAGCAAATTGCCTGGACAACGGTGCCAACACAAAAGCAGAGACAAGGAGCTGCTGCCCATGACCTGGAGATGCTGATGTCCTCGTTAGTTCCTAATGATCTTGGACTGCCCCTGCTAATTCAAATTACCTTGTGTTTGCTGCAGAGACTGCACACAGACAATTATCTCCGGTCAGCTGACGAATCGTAACTTGCTCCTGCAGCCTAATTTGTTTAGAGGCTTATGACTTAAATACACATTAGTATGATATCAATATTTATTGTTCTCGTTATTAAACAACAGCCTTGAGCCACAGCTTTCTACACCAATCTTTTTACTGTCTGCAAAAGTACTGGGAATAGAGGCATTCTCTAAAAAGCAATCCTTTAGGATAGCCTCACCTGCTCTTGAATGCACCAAAGCTCAGCAGCTCCTGCCTGTTCCTCTCCATGGCCCAGAAAGATGCTCTGAGCCCCAGCACTCCTTGCTTACCGTGGCAGGATTTTGTCCCTGAGAAGTAAGAACTATTGTTATGGACACAGGAAAAGACCCAATGTACTGCAGACATCTGAGAGGCGTCAGTGAACCCTAAATGTGGTCCCAGAATTAAGATACCATTTGGAAAATTTTTATTCTAAATGCATCTGCACATTTCTATTAAGAAGAAAAACTTTGAGCAGTCTCCTCTGATTTATCTTGCTACCATCGTGCAATTCAGAAGTCAGACAAGCTGACAGAAATCAGAGGAAGTGGACTGAACCCAATGATCAGCTTGTCAAACCGCACAGAGAAGAAAACCAGAGCAGTAAGTAACATTGCTTGGCCCTGTTTAGTTCCTTTGCTGCAGGGCACATGCCCATTTACAAGGTAATCCTTGCCCAGTGTGTTTGTAACTATTTCAAACAGGCTGTAACCACGTTTAATTAAACCTGCACACCACTTAAAAGATTTTAGAAAAGAAATAAGATCAGGTAACTGAAAGACTGAAGAAATTAAGCACCAAAGTCGTAAAGGTTTCCCAGTAAAGTGTTAAAACCCAAAAAATACAGTTCGTACCCTACCGTACCAAGGAACGAGAGAAGGCTTTTCTCATCTTCTGTGCTGCTATCCAGCCATTCGGCCACATGCCCAGGAGAAAGAAGACTTATTCTCCAGCCAGAAAACTTTTCCATACAGAACACAGTAAGTGAACGAAGCAGAATAGGAAGGATGGGGAGGAGCTGATGGTCTTGGGATTCCAGTACTCCAGTTATTGTCTACACTGACAAACATGAGAGCGTGATCCTGCCCTGTTCTCTCAACTACATCTGACACTGCAGGCATGGGTGGGAGCAGTAACTGGGATTTGTACTTAGCCCTTTGTGTCAGGTTTCAGTTCAAGCAGGAACAGAAAGAGCGCAAAAAAAAAGGGAAGCAGGGGAAACTGAGGTCTCAAAATCCAGAAGAGGCAGCAGGTTATGACAGAATCAAGTTAAGTAAAAAGTAGAAATACATCAGTGCTGAAGAAGCTCAAATAAGTCAGCACAATGGCTCATCAGCTAAGTGCAATATAACCCTACCATTCCTCACAGCGTTGGCTTTGTTTGAAGGCTCAGGTATTGTGCTTTATGCTAGAAGAAAAACCAGCAAGCTCAGAGGCAATTTAAATCCCCTCCCCACTACTGACAAGCCTGCATTCCCCTGTTTACAAGCCCCTTCCTGCTCCAGCTATTATCCCAGCCTCCCAGCCTTCCTTGCAATGAATTTGTTCATGCAATGGCAGGTTGATCAATCTGTGAATAGGAAGCTGCCACCCCTCCCTCTCCCCTCCTCCTGCATGGCGGCAGCATTGATCGGCAATAATGGAATCTGCTGCTGGCTGCCAACAGCAGCAGGGATGGGGAGCTGCTCCTCTTCCAGCCGAGCAGCAGGACAGGGGGAATTGATCCTCTTCCTCAGCCCCAAGAACAACCTGCAGAACAATCCCCGCTGGATTCAGCCCCCACTGCCATGGGGCAAAGAAGACAGAGCTAAGGAGACAGCAGCAATCTTGGAGGCTCAAAGAAGCCATCAGCACTGATGGGTGGTTATTTATCTGAAAAAATGAAAACAAGCTAAATGGGAAATAATTCTGCCCTGCCTGGACAGCGAGCTTGCTCTGCAGTGAAGACTCATCACCGTGACTTTATGAAGGGTAACATTTAATCGTGTGGGATTTACAGCCTAAGATTTATTCTACACAAAAGAGCATTTTGCAGGTTTACACATGCACGAGCAGGGACGAATCCTGGTAAGTGAGGGACTCCTGGGCCCCACAAATCAAAATTGCTTTTGTCCTCAGGGGATGGGGCTGATGCTCTGACCAAACTGCACTCTTTAAAGAGACAGCCACTTTTTGCTCACTAGTTTCTGAACCTGTCTTTATTTTAAATAATTTATACACTTGCCAGTCCCTATTACAAACAAGGATATTTGCTGACCACTGACTAAAACCCAAGCTACACCAAAAAGCCATTAGATCAGCAAGGCAAAAAATTAGATATCAACCAACAAATGAAAGGAAAAAAAAGAAAGGGCTATCAAGTCCCAGCAGGGAGGAAAATTCCAATTACTAAGACAAACGGTAACAAAGTATTGTCTATGCAGGACAGATATTTTCATAAAACAACTGCCAAGCAGGGCAGATGCTCTACAGAATTCCCAGTTAATGAGGGAGCATGGGACAGGTGGTTCAGGAGTGAGGTACCCCAGCAGCCTGCCAGACTGAGTGGAGCTGTCCTATTCCCACTGAACAAGTGCATCTGCATCCCAGATCTGGGATGCAAACCCAGAAACATTCCCTACATCATATAAAATCATGATAGATAGATTTCGCATCTATGCAAAAAGAGCAGGTTTTTTGGGTTTTTTGTGCAAAATGAACTGTTCCAACAAATTTCCCTCTGTGTGGGAGGATCACCTTTTGTCCGGCTTCCACAAGCAGAATCTTTTCTTTAAGACTATGCAAACTGATGATGTATCTCTACTTACAATAAGAATGGAATTAAAGAACTTTCAGAGAAAGGATTAGATAGTTATTTTGGTCTATCTGGTTGGTCAATATGAAATGAAAATTTCAACCCTTTTCTTTTAGTTCCTTAATCAAATACTGTATTCACAATCACCTGAGAGTGTCCTTCTATTAAAAAACTTGCAATATTAACTATCTCTATAAATAAAAGGTTTTAGAGAAAACAGAGTTATGAGTATTGATTTCCCATGAACACTTACCAATTTTGCATCCTTCCTAGGAGTACAAATCACATACAGATCCTGTTTTCCTCCCTGGATGCCTCATCTTGTGTAATTCAGCTTTATTAATTCCTTCCAATATTTTAAAATGTTCCTGATAGCAGGAGAAACATATTACATATCAAATATGAAACTGGCTTATTGGATTATTTTAAAATATGTGAAGATAAAAAGTCTTTGTAAAAAATGAAGCTAGAGCTGGCAAAGACTTCAGTCAGGATACAACTAGGAACTGAAAGGACAGTGAAGTTTTTATTAAGGAGATTTCTTCTGTGAATTAACATTCCTGGGGAAATCAACAGAGGGGGAAAGACCTGCATAAAAACATCCCTATTATTGATCTTCAGTTTGTATGGTTTAACAGGTCACACTCACATGCACGTCACCTGCCTGCAAGGGAGTGTCAGGAGGTGGAGATAGACATCAGAACTAAAGCAAGAATTAAAAAGTCCTTGTAAGAAAGTAAGTAATGAACACAGTCCCCCTAGAAATCCAGGAAATTTAAAGTGATTGAAAAGATGTAGAAGAGCCACTGAATATAAAACATCAAATCCATCTAACCTGACTTGAAACACCTTTAGAACATCACCCAGTGACTTCATCCATTCACTGAATTATTTCTGAAAAAAGACCTGTCTTCCAGAAAAAGGGATATTCAATTGTCACCACAAAAGGCAAAGACATAAAGAGCCTGTCTGATCCACTCCTGCTTAGCAAATTGCTCCTTAGTTCCAAGACTGAATTTATCAAGCTTCATCTCCCAACCACTGGGCTCTGGCTGACGTTTTTCTGCTTTGATAGTCCATTATCAAACACTGGTATCAGAAATGTCCTCTCTGCTTACATCTTTTGAATACTTAGTTTCAAACAATCCCTTCAAATATATCTTCAGACACCTCTGGAGCACTGATTTTGATTTTTAAACCTTTGCTGTGTAAGAAAGCCAGAGACAGCTCCACAGCTGCAAGAGGGATGTAGTGCTGGTCACAGCAGAAGTTATACTGTGAATAGCATCTTCAATTTGTCTCAAAGGAGGTCTTGTGCTCTAAAGCTTTCCAAAACCCATAAAAACACTCATGTCCAAATTTTCCAGGACAGACAGATTGTAAGATAAAATGCAAATCAGCATGAGAAGACTATTCAAAACATGACTAACTTATTTTCATGCTGAGAGACTACATACACTCAGAGTACAAATCCAGATACAAATGGCTCTATCAACCAGAGCAGAAGTATGGAAAATATGAAAATATAGGCAGGTGGGAAGGGTCAGCAAAGTAGTAATACAGAAAACAACACAAGAACCCAATCAAAAAGCAGGGACAAGAAACAGCTAGTATCTGTCTTGAGATACTGCTTTCCAAAATTAGCACCAGTAGCTGTACATAATAGCAAGTGAGAACATCAGACAACCTGTTCAAAGTGTTTGGGTTCATCTCCCTCACCCCTGAGTTCTCAAAGCCATAGATGAGTTCTCAAGCCTGGAAGTTAAATCAAGCTCTTCTGCTTCGGAGCATCTTACAAAAACCAGTCATTTAGAACTTGTATGTAAACATCCCTCCCTGGTAATTCCTGCATTACAGCCACTGACTGAACTCTGCAGTTGTCACAAATGTCATTCTCCTGAAGTTATGTGTCTGAAACCTGTGAAGCTAAGCAGCTTTGCCATCCTGTGACTATAAAAATTAGCTTTCTTGATTAGTGAAACTATCCAGAAGCCTGAGTCTCAGAGTTTTCTACAGGAATTATTAGTAAATGAGAATTCATAATATATGCAAATAACAAAGATGCCTTGTGATGCAGATGCTTTGTAAGCACATAGTCAGGGTGATATTATAAATCATAATGTATTAATGTTCTGTGCATGAAGCATTTTCAAGGGGAGGAAAAATGGGTCTTACATGCACTAGGGACAGGTGCAGACAGACTGATTGATGGATATTGCTTTAGTCAGTAGATGATGTCTTCGCAGCAACATACTTTAGATATTGTACACCCAAGTCATTCTTAATAAAATGTCCTGCTGATAATTTAGGAGTGAATAAGAAATAATGAATTTTTGTTTCTCCAACCTCTGGATCAATGCCATGTGTCAGGCAAAACTACTCACCTTCATATATGCCCATTAGGAAATAACAAGAGCTATTTGAGGCACTTTGCCCCAGAAAAATGCAAAGCAGTACTGACTTTCCAATCCTATTTTCAATGCCACAGCATGGAACAAGCAGCTAGCTTGAAAATAAGTTTCCCAGACACCTAAAAATGACAATTCTATATGCACAAGGCTCTGTTTCCTTCATTAAATCATTTTAAATGCCTATCTGTAATGAAAGTAATATTGCTTTGAGGAGCAGCATTACAATATAACAGCCTCCAAGCCAAGCTGTGATCTAGTTCAAGAGGGTCCCAGTGGACAAATCTGAGTAATGCAATCTGTATTAGGAAATCATGATGGAAGTATTCACAGCTATTTTGGAGCACGGGTAACTTTTTTGGCTTCAGCTACCTAAGCCAAAGCAGCCTGCAGTGCTGTGACATGATCCTAGGAACAAGCTACGAGCAGAATAATCCTGTTGCAGTGTAAATCAATAGCAGATTTGTGTCAGACATGAGAAGATGTGGACAGCCTCACTGGAGCATGGCAAAGTGCACAGAAAGCCCTTTTTAATCAGGAAAAAAAAAAAAAAGAATGGACGCTCAGGCATCTCTTCAAGCCAGTTCATTTATAGTGGAAAGCGAAACCATGCTGATGAAGTGCCAGCCCACACATTCACTTTATCATCTAGTGTTTTATCCTTTCAGCTTGCTAAATAAAGTGATTTTAGCACAGTCACTGATCTCTACACTCACTCTCAACAGCTCTTACCCAGATGCAGATGACAACCTCTGCAACACTGATGTAATATTGTCACTTAGCTGGGTAATTGTTCTCCTCACTTCCAGAGTGACCCCTACCAGCCAGACCAGCTGAGGTCAGAGACCTTAACCAGTGGTTACTCAGGAGGGGGCCAGAAAAAAAGAATTTCCTAAACAACAATTTCTGGAGCAGAGAGGAATCCAGGGGTAGTGAAAGCTGTGCCTGCTGACAGCCTGGCAAGATAAAGAGGGACAGAAAGGCTCAAAATGAAGCTGAGAAAAACAACAAACCTTGAAGTTCTCTGGTCTATAATGATAAAGGTAATTCAGCTGGGCACACAACTGTTGGATTTTCAGAACTCCACTGATGGACAACCATGGGGTATTCTTTCCTACTTCCACACCAACTTAATTACATTTCTTTACTCAATCCAACCTCCTTGGTATCCTCAGAACAGCCAAGGGACTCAGCTAAGTTACACTGCTAGCAGGACAGCAAGTTTATTAGTACCTATTAATGACCACTCCAAAAATACTAAGCTAATTCAACTCCAAATTAGAGCCAAGACATTCTTTACAGAGCCATTCACTCTGGAGTGCCTTTCCAGACTGTGAACCACATGCCTCATGTCAACAGACATCTTGTATTAAAATATGAATACACCCAGCTATGTATTTAACAAGCAGAATGCAAAGGGCACATAATTTCCAATGCTAGCATTCACAAGAGCATATTTTTCCCAAGGCTCGTTCTTGCTCACCTTGCAGGCCACATAGTTTGCACAATTCATGTCTTCACAAGTGCTGTATTTTGTGAAAATAATTGATTAAGGCAGTTTTGTTGGCATGCTTCCACCATTCATGTTGGTCTCTACTATTACTTCCCGACCTACTGTTTTTCCTTGGGCACACAGGCTCAGCCACAGCTGGGAAACACCCAGGAATTATTTTTCTTATTTAGACTCATTTGGATGACATCTTCAACTAGCAAATAAATGAAAGAACAAGTTAATAAGGGCTGGGGTTTGGCTGGTGGTTGGTTTGGGGTCTTTTGTTCTTCTATGACTCCACATTATATCTCATTCAGAGAACTAGAATTTTGAGAAAAACAGTTCACATGACAAAGAACTAAATATGAGAGAGAAATAAGTATCTTATCATTCAGTCTGCATCCTTCTGGTTCCATCAAAATGCCTGACACCCACACAGATGGCTTTTCCAGGTGCTGTGGGATGCCATTCACCATGATCAATGTGATGATCTACTGACAGATGACACTTAAGTTTCTGGCCAGATCACACAGGAACTGACCCATCAACTTAAGCATTATTTACCTCTACCTAATATATTTGGATCCAGGTAACAGCCTTACTTAGCACTCCCACAACGAGTTCAACTTGTTGCTTACAGCACAACCTAAATACCAGCGATTCCTGCAGAGCAGGGTTGAGGGTGCCTGCCAGCAGGGAGCTTTACTCCACCCTGAGGTCACTGCTTGCTCCCTTTATGTATCAAGAAACCGTAGCTTTACCAACACCATCACGTGGGAGCTGAACCCTCCATGACCAGCACAGACAAAAAACCCAAAACCATTACCTGTACTTCTAACACCACATAAGGAGACAGAAAACCAGCACCAAGAAGCTCGTAGCGTGCAATAGCCCGAAAGCACGCAGCTTGCACTTACCAGGAGGCAGCAGAAATGCAGGAGCATTCCAGAGAATGAGTGGCTGTGACCAGCAATATGATTCCCTACCCCTGCCCATGAATCATGTGGTCTCCCTCCCTCTTAGCACTCAGTTACACCTGTGTTTACAGGAAGACTATGTTAATCTCTGCATAAGCACCAAAATACAGCCACTGTCAAAGCTCAAGGCCCTGCCAAACCCTAGAGATTGGTGCAAGAAGGGCAGCAGATGGAGGGGTTTTTAAACTGTTCCCAAATTAGGGACCAGATTTGGTGGTGAAGCAAGAAAGCACGGCAAGGGAAAAGACTGTATAGTTTAAGGAATTTTTACAAGGACATACCAAGTCCTCCATCTTGTGGACATGGGCTTAATTTCTGACTAATGCAGTATCTAAGAGCTTCCTCCTGGACATTATGGTGTGAGTCCCCCTGAAGAAAATACAGCTGACATTCTTGAGTGACCTTGGGACATACTATGCCAGGGCTTTAAGAGCATGAACTCTGTGGAAATTGGCATTAGAATTATGCTTTACTTTGTACAGCTGGCATTTTTCTGTAGCCATTACCCCTGGAACCAAACAGATGTGGAGACAATTACAACATCTATTCTAGAAAAAGGACCTGTCATAGTTTCTGTGAGACTGAGCTTCAAAACCTGACTGAAGCCTACTCCAAAATTAATCAAACAATTAGGAAAATGGAAAATTAAATGGAAGAAAATACTTTAAATCCCCTCTTTTGAGGCCAGATGTTGATTTATTCATTGCTTGTAGTTGGTGCCACTTTTGAAAGTTGCCCAGAGATTTGACTCTAAGGAAACATGATGGCAGAGCTGTTTCACTTCTCTGGCAGGTGTTCACATCACAACATTGCCCTCCTAAAGTCTCTGCTGAGCACACTGCAGGTGCAGGAGAAGAAAAATGCAATATTATGTGTTACCACAGCAGACCCACAATCCCAAGGATTGGCACTGTTCTGCTAGGCAAGAATGTATCAGGAAAAATTTCTTCACTGAAATAGAGGTCAAACACTGGAACAGGCTGCCCAGCAAAGCAGTGGATTCACCTGGAAGTGTTAAAAAGAAAGAGTGCATGTGGCTTTTAGGGACATTGTTTAGTGGTGGCCTTGGAGGTACCAGGTTGATGGTTGGAGGCGACGGTCTTGGAGATCATTTCCAACCTTAATGGCTCCATGGTTCCACACAGACTCACCACAGCCATTCACAGCTGCCACCACCAGCTCAGAGAAGCAGCTATTACTCTGTAACCAAATTTTTGCAGTCAGATGTAACATGACAATTTCACCATTGTTTCCCATTAAATCCATAACATATATATACTCCTAGCCTGTAGACAATTTCACATATGGAGGTGATCCTGCTGAAACCATAAGCTCTGCCTGTAGTTGCATCATTTGCTTGCTGACTTCCTGTGCAGATTTCCCTCTCCCTTACCAGAAAACCATCACCATAGCTGAAGAAAATGAAATGGAAAGGGATCCTAAGGTCTCCCTTCTGCCATTGGCCCAGTTTCAAATCCCACCATTATTAGCCCTCCTAAAAAACATTTGTGCTGTCTGATGCCAATTAGCCAAGAAATCTAGATAAAAGGAAGTGTTCCCTTTGTGGAGAATTAAAGTTTGGACAAGGTACATACCTCTACAGGCCGGAAAATGAATATATCACTTGCCATTTACAAATGCCATCCATACCCTGTAATTTGCTGCATCCCTAGATTCCCTGACTTCCAATATTACACGTTACACTGACTCCCAGATATCAGAAAATGACAAGGTTAAGGCTCAGTGTAGCAGAATGCCCCTTCCTCCTGCTTATCCACAAATGAAGCTGATTTGTTCCCATGAGCTTTAAAGAGCCATGACAGATCTTTCTGACACAAGTCACCTCAAGTATTCAATTCAATTACACTTCTTTTGCCCTCTCCCCAGAGATTTTAAAGAGAAAAAGACTGAGAGCACCCACAGATCATCAAATAAAGCTGGGCACAACATGAAGAATTTGCAAGAATCTAAGTTGCTGCTCACATTTGCCTTCCACAACTCCCCGGTATTGTACTCCAAATTCTCTACCCTATTAGCATGTTAATCGTATGAAAGAGACCCAAAAAGAGACAGAAAATTCTAAAGGCAACCTCGTGGTAACCACTACAAAATCATCTAAATGAAATTTGGAAGGGATAGGCACTGTGGTGCCTTGAACTTTTCTGAGCAGCTTGCCAAAAGTTTGTTTTTTCAAAGAAACATGTGTTTGTCCAAAAAAAGCTAAGGCAGAAGGTTTTCATTTTCTGATCATGTAATACAAAAGCAGCTGCAGAACAAGCCCATTGGTTCAGGCTAACAAAAACAGTCTCTCCAAGTTAGCAAATTAGTATTCACCCTGTCTATGGATGAGGAAAAAAATGACTAAGGAGGATGTCGTAATCAGCACCTATTAAAGGAGGTTTCCAAGGTAGAGAACATTTGCCTCAGGAGATTCCATTCCCCAGTTTCTTAGACCCAATTACTGGTTTTGTACCTACTGAAAAATGTTCAGCCATATCAAAAGGCAGGAAACTTAAATGCTTTCTAGCTTGCTATCACTTAATACGTTTTAGGACAAATGCTGCTGGAAAAGCAAGTGCTATTGCTAAGGCAGTGTCCTTTTTATTGAAAATAAACCAAACAGTCTTGTTTTTTATGTGCAACCTGTAGGATTCCCTGAACTGCTTTGATTTACCATCACTTTCTGGAAGACAGGAAGCAAAGTTGGCAACATCCTTCCCATGCTGGAAACATCACATAACGCCAGCCACAAGTAAACACTGACAAATATTCCCACAGTGTGCTCTTGAATGATGATGTCTGGCCTTATCCAGAAACCCAATGTCATTTTAAAAGGTACTGACTTAGAAAAGGGCTTTCAGTGAGTGGGAGAAAAATAAACCTCATGATTTAAGGGGCAATAAAATAGATTTCTTGCACTGAAAACTGTTTACAAAAACCTGTTTTTCATCTTTGCATCTACACATCGTTCTAATATTAACATTTAATTTCTGTACCAGTGAGCATTAAAGTACCGATGTAATAACCTCTCTAAAGACCTTTGCATAAAGCTGAAGTAATGAATAAAAGAGTCGATATACACACGTAACACGGATAAAACCCCTCCAAGTTTCTAGCTGCTTTGAGCCAAGTCATTTTAAATCTCCAGCACAACACCTCTGCGCCTCCCAGCCAACCCCGCCTCGCTGGAATCAGGGCAGGAATCACCGCGGGAATTACGGCAGGAATCACCGCAGCAATCCGTCCTCTATTGCGCGGCCGTGTCAGGAGGGATGTGTCTCACCTGTGCACTGCATTCTGTGGGAATCCTAGCAGCTCCACCATGGTCCTGCCAGGATGCCGAGCAGGAAGGCAGCGGAGCCTCCGCGCTCTCCCCTCCCGCGCCGCGCTCGCTGTCCCGGCCGGGCAGGAATGCAGCAAAGCCGGAGCCGTCCTGCGCCAGCCGCCCCTACTCAGCTCCTTGGCTCGGGCTGAGAGAGAGCCGCCCTCCGAGAGCCGCCCGCCCTCCCAGCACAAGGGATGCTCCCCAAAATCGGCTACACGATGCAGCCGGCACGGGCACACGCTCCATTTTTCCTGTCCCAAGGGAGTGTGCGAGCCGACAGGCAGCGCAAGCACTCAGGGTGCGGTGGAAGGGGTGTGGGCAGGAGGAGGCACTCCTGTGAAAACCCGTCTGATGCTGAGAAAAGTCAGGGATTTCAAGCAGCTGACTCCGAAGCTAAAATCAGCTAGAGGGAAACTTAAAGAGGGTGGTATCACTGCATAGGCTGTCCAGAGTGCAAGAAGCCAGTTTACATGAAAACATCTCGTGAACTGGACCAGGAACTACATCTGAATGTGTTTGAAAAACTGCACTTCCTTTGAACATGTTTCCCCACTTCAAATGCTTCTACACCTTAGGAAATACACAGAACCAAAAAAGCCTTAAGCAAACAACGAACATGAACCCCTCTTTGTTTTTTGCACTGCCATTTATTTTTGTCTTTAAATTCAAAGATCTTTGGTGTTGGGAATTAAATGGTGAAGTCTGATACCAATTACCTTTCCCTGAGCCCTGTTCTTTTTTTTTATTTTAGAAGTGCTGAGAGCTGAACATCCATACATAGCAGTTTTATTTATTTACAGCTCTTTAAGGCACAGAAGCCAAACTTTACACAGTTTGGTTGGTGCTGCCACCATACTATCCCTTTACACATTGTGACATCCCGACAGAAGAGCGTGTCATGTTTAAAATCCCATGGTCTGCCCTCCAGCAGGTCCCACCTGCCAGCCAGGGGCACCAGAGCACACAAACACACACACAAGAATGTGAAGTTGTTCAGCCTGCTGCTAAACAGGCTAAAATTGCTCACCAAGATCTGAGGGGCTGCATGCTCCCTCCTACCTTTTGCTGTTATCAAGAGCGAGTGTTCTGTTTATTTTTAATTTTTTTCAAATTTTTCCTAATTTTCTCTAATTTTGTCATTTGATTACAATACAATACTCTCCCCTGATTCAGTCCTTGTTTCCCCTGCCTTTTTCTTTGCAGAAAACAAAAATCTCAAAAGCTCTGATGATTCTCTTTCCTAAATATTTTAAAATTTAAAAAAACCAACAGCAACAAAGAACAAACCCCAAAGCCTTTCCTTGCTTTAAACAAGCTTCTGCACATTGTCTCAGGTAACCATTTCCCACACCCCGGTGTTTCTCTAGGAGGAAACAATAGGTTTGGTCACCCTGCCTCCTGCCAAGGCTCAGGTAGAAAATCTGCAGGAAAAGCAAGCCTAACCCTTGGGAAAGAAACTTAATCAATGTGTGCTTAAACCATACTGACAGCAAAATAAATTATAAAAAATTGTTACAGCTCCCTTGCCCTCTAAAGCCAATCACTAAACTACACTCAGGGATCCTGCACCAAGAGAAGCTCGAAAAAAAATACATTTTCCCACAGAAACCTGTCACTAACAGCAGCGTAACAAAATCTACCGTCCCTCCAAACGACAAATTGGTTTGACCTGCTGCTTGGAAATGCCTAATTACTGGAAGCAGCAGGGAGTCAAACTCTGCAGAAGAGCAGCAACAGCTTAAGAGCGCCCATGATCTCCTCTCTGTGCTCGCCCCTGCACAGCAGAGAGCCATGAATGCTCTGGGAATTACACAGCACTCTTCATTCCAGAGCTCGGTACCAGCGGCATCTGCAGCACCACAGAAAAGCATCTCTCCGGAGGGTGGAGCAACATCACACAACTGATGTGTACCACAGGGCACGAGAGAAAAGAGTGAAAAATTAAGGATTGAGACATGAAAGTTAGCCTGTGTATCGCTTCAAAGAGTTCTTGTGCTTTTATGGGCAAATCTTGGCTTTTTGATTTCTTTCTTCTTTTGAAATTATTGTTATTATTTATCTATTTATTTGTAATTTGTCTGGATTTGTTTCCATGTTTTGGTTTTTTGTTTTCCCATCATTTAGGAATCTGTTTTAAAATCAGGTTCTAACAGAAGGGTTAAAACTTCAGATTCAGCTCTGAAATATGGCCATAATCTGCCTGTTTCTCCCAAAAAAGCCATTTTTAGTGATGCAGGAAGGTTCAGTCCTGGTATCTATTTTTGTTAATCCTACAATATGCTGTATTGACCTCAAAAAAGATTTCTGAAATGCTGAAGACTCTGCCTGACTTAAGCAAAGACATCTGCTGAAGACTTAGGTAGAAAGAGTGAATGGGGAAATTAATAAACAAATAAATTAGGTGTGGGAAAGGCAGATTATACAAATACTTGGGAATATTCTAGAAATCGACTCAGATTCAGAAATTCAAAATGCAATTTGCAAAGTCTGGGATAAAAGCTATTTCCAAAAGACTGTGATATCGAACAAAAATTGTTAGAAACCCCTGAAAATATTACATAACTTCTGTTCAAATAACAGGACTTTGCTACTATTTTAGCTTGTCCATGCCACAGAACAGTGGGAAAAAAACATTAGTGAGGAGGAACAAGTGAAATGACTGGAATTTTCAGTGGTCAGATCCTTACCTAAACTGCATCCAGCTCACTGAAACGTCAAGGAAATATTTGCAGTTTCAACTGAGACAAAAAAAAAATAAATCCTTCAGTTTTTCACTGGGTGATCCATGAGACCAAGGAGGCTCAAACATGCATCAAGAATTATTAGTCTGCAGCCAAAAGCACTTTACTGGACACCAATTGTATCTGAAGGGACACTAATCACTGCAAGAATGTACAGCTCTCTCCAGCTCCAAGGCTGCTTTTGGGACTCTAGGATTAGCTTGCAGCACAGAGATGCCTGGTAGAAGAGTTCCTGATGCACTCCAGTAGAGCTCAATAGCCTAGTTTTCCTCTGTGGTTTTATTGGTTTTCCTTTAAGTAAATTATCTCTCTCTGCTGAGATGCTGAAATGTTTTTGTCCATTTTGCAGATAAAAATCACAGTTCTAATTCTTTCCTCCCCTTGTGCCATGCAAGAGGGATTACTGACAAAGGGTGGCAGGTTAATAAAATCCCCAGTATGTGCTTGGGCCATGGCTCCACTCCTACTTTCAAAGCACTGGCTCCATCAAAGCCAACACAGAGAGCAGTTCTGTATTACACCCAAGCTCTTGTAACTCCAGGCTGCTGCTGGGGGTAACTTGGAACATCTCCCAGGTCAGATTCAAAGCCAGCCCATCAACACAACAAGTGAGCATGACTTCCCTGTGTGAAGCCAAATCAATTCCCCCGGCAAGTGACAGCAGCAGCTCCAAGGAGGGGGGAGAGCAGGGAGGCAGGAATGTGCACATCCCTGCACAGCAGAGACAGCTTTGTACATTTAATTTCATATAGACTTCAAACTTGATGCACCTAATCCAATCTCATAAATACTTGCATTTTTGGGTTTCAATTTATACTAAAGTCATAAAGTGATCAACAGCTAATTTTGTAAACTCATACCAAACTCTGAACCAGATCAGTACATTTAAGTTTATCTCACCAGTTCAAATTAACTCTAGACAAGACAAGGAAATTCAGGCAGTAGGAAGGAAGGATAATCTTCCATTAAGTGTTAAGCCAGTCGTTACTGATGGAAAAAAGGATAAGTATACATGGTTGGGTGAAGTGTAATTATTTTTTGCCACAAGATAAACAACTAGAAAAGAAAAGCTATAAAATTGAACAATCCACAGTGAGTTCATATATGATTTAAGGTAGATTTCGCTAAACAATTTCATAAATAATTTTTTATTGCTGTTCTTGAGAAAACAAAGGAAAATCATAGGGTCCTTCATAATAAACCAAGGTTTGGTTAGAACACAGGCAACAAATCTGCCCCAGATGGCCCAAGAGCCACCAGTTCTTAGAAATTACTACATTGCACAACATGCTCTCCTTACAAAGTGTTCTTTATGCTCTCAACATAACATTTGAAAATCACTAAAGTGATTGTTTTGTGTGTGCTCTGAAAGCAGTGGGCAGGAATGTAATATACATTTCCAAGGGAAAAAAAAAAGCCCTAATGGATTATGTGTCAATATTAGAAAGCTGAGATTATGTGTTCTTACTCCTTATCTCTGCCCTATAAAGGTTTAAGATCTAAACAGATAAAATTTCCTTCATGATGAAACTCAGCTTTCAGCACAGATGATCTGTGTGCAAGGGAATAAAGTTTCAGCAGCATTCAGAACAAACCAAAATCCTTTGGCTTCGCTTGCGTTACAGAAGAAGAAAGATAGCAGCTTGGCAATTTTCTGTATACAAATAACTCCAATTGCCCAGGGGAATGTCACTGAGATCCAGGCATCCTGTTTGTTACATCTAGCCTCCCTGGAGTCAGCTTTAATTTCAAGCTGAATTGTCTAAACTCTTCATCCTTCCAAGGCAGGCAAATTGCACTGTACATTGTCCAAATTTCAGATTACTTCAGGGCTTTTCCCAAAGTTTCCTAACCTCTTTTGTGGAAGCAAAAGATAGCAGGGCGCTTTTCACACAGTAGATGTTTCACTGTGTAGCCTGTAAAGTTGTCCAAGAGCAGCTGGATTTCACAGGAGGTTTTTTTAAAAGGCAACTCATGGTTTGTATGCATTTGCATTTTGGGATAGAACATGATGGGTAAACAGTGTCATCTAAAGACTTAAAAGTTTAGAATTTTAATTGATCTCAGTATAGTTACACTCCCTACTTCTCATACCCAAGTCACAGCACTAAGAGATCGTGACCCAAGGCACCAGACAGTGAAGCAGGCAAAGGCTGCAGTTGTCAGCAAAGCCTTGTTTGTGTAATTACATGAGCCAAAGGCTTCAGATCCCAGCATGCTAAAGGCTCCCACGCATGGGTTCTGGCAACTTTGGCAGGTCTGGGCTGAAGGGAAGCAGAAAATGGAGCCATGGGGCTCAGAATGCATGGGACCACCTGCAGCCTATGGAAACACTGAGTGGGGTCACATCCCAGGGTGAAGAACCATGTTCCCTGTCCCAACCTCAGTCCAGCATCACCTTGCAGCTGCTGGGGGCACTTCAATTGAGGTTTGTGGTACAAAGAACAGGTAAAAACAAAAAGAAAATTCCCCAACTACTCACAGAGGCTTGCTAAATTACATGATAAAGGGAACTGGCAGCAAGGCATCTGATTCTCCTGGGTGTGCAGAGAGGAGGATGGGAATCTCTCACAGGTACACACAAACACGCTCGTGCAAGCCCAGGTCGGGCAAACCCAGAGAGCTGCAAACCTGTCAAGTCAGCACACCTGAATCCATCTTCCTGCCAGAGATACTGCCAAACACACCCCTCAATCTGAGGGCTAAACCCAAGCCCTGTTCTGTATCCCTGCCATACATAACAGTTGACAGTAGATGGGTATTTTGCACATGGCAGCAGGGTGAAAAAGCAGACAGTTCTACTGGGAAAATTACTTCATCAAGACACATCATAAATCCCTACAGATGAGATACAGGGAGCTGTGAAGAGCATTTTTTTCATCCCTACTTTCTAACAGATATTCTCTGTAGGCCAAGCTGAGCACTAGAAGGTGAAGGACAGCCCTTTTGTCACACCATTTTCTTAGAAGTTACAGGACTTCCCTTATATCAAATTCCTGCATATCTTCTAAATAAATCTTTGCTGAACATAAAAGTCTTTACTGAGTGTAAAAACTGGTGCATTGCAGATTCTTCCATTGAGCAGGTCACAAACAATCTTTTTTCTTCCAAAACAGTCTCCCTCTCCCCACCTCTAAAACTAGTAACCCTTTCCAGGTTTATTTATCCTAGCTCTTACTGCACAAGGATCTTAATCATGTGGTGAGCACAGAGTGTATCTATTTTTTCTTTCATCACAAATACTCATTACAGCTGGAATATACAGAAAGCAAAGCTCAGCTTTGATAGTTTTAGTTGTAAACAGCTTTGTCTTAGAAACAGCAGTTATTAAAATCACCCCAGGAATCTTTTTAGCTCTTGCCTGTTCTCTTCTGCCAGGTTTTTACCTGAAGGAAGAGCATGGGGTGGGTATTGGAGCAATCCTCCCTAGGCAGGAGGGCTCAGCAGAGACTTGCAAGAACTATTCTAAGAGGTACACACCATGCAGCAATGAAACCAGATGCTGCTTAACTCATCTTCAGCTGCTCACTCTGATTCCAAAGCCTCTAGAATGTTAGAAGAGTACAGAGGCAGGATTTCTGCCCAGCTAACTGCTTACCTGGTACCAGTGCAATTTGGGCCTGGCATCAAAACAGATCACTGCTTCATTCTCAATGCTAGTGACTCAGGGTGAGGACAAAACTAAAATTTGCAAGGAGCATCTTCACCTCTGACCTCCTTTCAGAAACCTTTTTTCAAGAAAGGAACTTTCAGACTGAGAAAAAGCAAGGTTAACTTGTTTCAACAAGTGAAAGAGTCTTCTTTATCTTCTTGAATGATTTCACCTCCAAATATAAAAAAGAAGACTTATTTGCTCACCACTAGCCTTTCTAAACATCAGAGGATCTCAAAAGCTCTGATGATTCTCTTTCCTAATACTTTAAAATTTAAAAACAACAACAGCAACAAAAACCAAACCCCAAAGCCTTTCCTTGCTTTCAATTCCTCCTGATATTTTCACATATGCAGGCAAAAAAAAAATCTCTTATTAATGCCACAAAGCTGCCAGAATCCAAACTTTTGCTGTGTAGCCTCCTTAACAACTCATTTAGAGTGAGCAGGTGGCAAGAAGGAAGCAGAGCAAGAGAGAAGACAATTATTTTGGGAAAGGAAGTGGTAACTGCTACTAGACTGTCAAACAGCATGAATGGTGGAAATCTGAATCATGCATTTACTGTATGAATGGGCTAATTCCAACACACTATAATAAACAACAATCCTTTAAAAGGATGTAATCTCCCTAACAGGAAAAAATACACCTGTTAGTAAAAGAGCAGGATCTGAAGCTGAAATGGAGGCAAAACAGAGATGGGCCAGCTTGAGTTCCTCTTCCTGTGACATTTAGGTGCTGATCTCCAGGGCCTGCATCACATTTTGTAACAGAATTGGCCCATTGCAAATAACACTTGAAAGAAGGTTAGAGGCTGTCAAGCTGGAGTTAGGAAGAAATTGCAGCTACATTTTTAGCTTTCTTGAATGAAGGCTCCTCTGAGTAAGCACTGCCAAAATGAAATCCTATCAAATAAATGACATATTTAGAGTGTGCCTGTTCACTCACAGAGGCATTACTACAATGATAGGGATTATGCACCAAGGAAATGCTATGGCATATATTTAAAGGGTGGCTTGCTGACACAACTTAGTGTACAGTGTATCTTCCAGACAGGAATTAAGAATCTCAGCTTTAGCAACAACTTCACCACTGACTGACTGCAAACAGAGAGCAAGTTGCTAAGGCAGCACCATATGCCTCTGGAGTTACAGTTTTTAAATGATCTTATTAGTTTTCAGTGTTTAAACAAGTCACTTTCTATCTTGTGGGGTTTTTTTCTCTGTGTCTGCCCCTCTGGCCCTCGTTTGAGGGTGACCACAGTGGTTTCTGTCTGCACAGAAGGGATAGCTCAGCTGCTCTTCTGGCAGCTGCTGAACCATTGCAAATTATGGCTTGCTGTAGTGAAGTATGTGGAAATTGGTGTCTATCTTAGTACATGGGACTGTAACCATGGTGGTGCAGCAGCTGCCTCCCAAACAGCTGAGCCAACCCTGCAGCAAGGGTGAAAAATGAAAGATACAGCCCTTGGGTGAAGCACACTTAACTTAATGCTGAACTTTGGAGAGTCACACATCTCTTGCTTCAATTCCTCAGATGTAATGTGGGTAGTTTCTCTCCTACACACTTCCTAGAAATGGTACTACACAGATGTGTGCCTAATTCTGTAAAGAATGCCACAGAAATCTGCAGAATGGGTGCCACTGCTGATTATGCAAAGCCCTTGTAGAACACACACAGTTGCATTTGCTCCATTAACAAAGAGATTCTCCTACAAGTTATAACTTTATAGCTACAAATGAAAAAAGAGCCACATCGCCTTATCACCCCTTTATAATTTTTAATAAATAAGTCTATTAATTAATAAATCACAAGAGAGGTATGGCAACCTTACTTAGGTTTGCACTACACCTCTGCACTACAGTCATTCCTAAGGAGCTCTTCTGCAAGGAGTAATTTCATATATCACTGTCAGATGCAAAGCCTGCATTTGCCATGTTATCCACATGCTTCCCTAGGACAAGCTTGATATTCTTAGCAGCTCTGCATAGCAATTTCTCTACTAGATACTGTAGCTGCCTCTGCTGAGCCTTTCAGCTTTTGGTGTCCATTCCAAAGCTATTTTAGTGCAGTTGTTATCTATACTGCTTGTGATATGTCCTGGCTGCCACCATCTGTTTCTTTCTCTCTATAAAGATGTGCAATGGCTCCCTTCACTAATGTGTCCTCTGGCTCAGCAACTTGACATAAAGCTATTCCCACTGCTTGCTATCAACCTACTTTTTTCATTAGCAGGAATTCTGTAATCATGACAAGAGACATTTTTAACCAGGATGTGAGAACAAGGGAACTGCCTAGGGCACTGCAATCTGAGATTATAGATGACCTTCCCCTCACCCTCATCCATACTCACAGAAAGGGCATTGCTCAATTTTCCCCTTCCCAATGCATGCCCAATTGCTTTGCCTACACACTCTGACATCTGTATTCACTATAGCTCTAGCTCTCATATGGAGAAGACCACACAGATATCTTGTGCTTTTAATGTATTCTTGTCAGGCATATATCAAATAACACACTACAAGAGGCCACTTGCATGTAGTGTGCCACCTAAAACTGAAGCAAAACACACAGCAAGGCAGATACCAAATAGCAGAGTCATCCATTCTCTATGGTCTTCAAGAAAAATCAAGTATGCTACAAGGTTCCATTTAACAACATAACACTGGGATTTCCAGCTATTGCGTGAAGTCGAGAAAATCTACACAGTTTTTGCACATTATATAGAAGAAGGGGTCATTTAATTATTATATTTTTAAAGCGTATGTATATTAATTTATATAAATAATTTATTTATATAAATAAATATATTTATATCTATATATTTTACATATTGTATATTTTTCTATTACATGTTATGTTATACATAAATACATATTTACACTATTATATAAATAAATACAAATTATATAAATATATTTTATATATTTATAGCTTGTGAAGCTATAAATAATATTCATTGCCTAGTGCAGATTGGCTGCAAACCTGACTAACCATGTACCTAGAGTTAGCATTTTGCCTACAACACTATGTAAATATGATTAGTACCAGGTTTAGCTCCAAACAAGAATGAACACTTATTCATCTGGTAAAACAAGATGATCATTCACAGGTGCCTTTGAAATTCCACAAACAAAAACCAGTCAGGGCTCTTTTCATGTCACTCATCTCAAAGTATTTTGCAGTTTTCCCTCCTAAATCCCCAACTTTTCCCTGTTTATTTTCAGACTTCCGATCTGGAATCCAAGAAATAAAAAAAACAACTATATTTGCCTTCCTCAAATAATGAAGAGTTAAACAGTGCTATTGGCAAGTAGAAATAAATAAGCAATACTTTTTGTTAATTAACTATCTGCAAGAGTGGGATTTTCCTTACTTGTATGCAAGCGACATACTTGCAAAATAAAATTCTTATTAAAAAAATCAGCTGAGGCTGTGAAATGAAAAACAGCTTACCTGCTTTTTACCTTTGATAGCAGTTATCAAGGCTGCCTTACTATTTACAGATGGATGTTTATTCCTCATAGCTCACTCTCCCAGGAGTGACATTTTCCACAGCTGAACCAGGGAAGAACTGCTCCTAAGTCTCACCAGCCTATGTGAAGGAAAGCTTCTTGCATAGGCTGGGGACAGAAAGAAGAGCTCACATGCGTGTGGTTGCTGCTTCTTCCTTCTTTTCTGGGAAGAGCTGGAACAGTGCTCTTTATGCAGCCACAGGTGGGGTGGAAAAGAAGGGGAACTGGGCCAAACCTGGACTTGGGGAACCACTGCAACAGAGCCTCTGTCTGTCATTTTTAATACCTATCTTTTCTTTTGCTTTGCCAACATTTCAATGTGGATAATTATAGCCATCAGCAGGCAGATGGCTACTTCTTTTAGGAATTGCACCCTGAACAGGTATGAGGTAAGCCAGAGAAAAACCTGTTATTTGGTGCTTGTTGTGAAAATATGAAGCAAAGGAAATTCCAGAGGTGAGGTAAAACATAACCACCTAACAGTTCTAAACCAGCAGGAACCACTTAGAGCCATCTGCAAGAGCTTCATTCCTAGTGACCCGCATCCCGCAGCTCTCACCTTTAAATCCCAGAGCTGCCTAGAGAGTTTGAAAACACAGCCACAGAGCTCCCCACGTGCCACGCTCCTCCAGCATCCCATAACCATCTCCCTCCCTAGGTATTTGGATAAACCCTAGCGTTTGGCACTCGTTTTGCTGGGGGCATTTCCACACGACGCCTGGGATGCACGAGCTTTACATCCTGCGGTGGTACCCACGCAGCGGGCTGCTCCGGCAGGGCGCTGCCCTCCGAGAGCTCGCAGCTCAATTGATTTACTTCTTTCCGCATCCAAGGTCTCTCTTACCTAGCTGGGCGGCCCCCTCTGCTGGGTACTCGGGGAACTGGCCCTCGGAGGGGACGCTGACAGTGCGGCGAAGGCAGCGTCCGCGGGAGGCATCCTGCGGCTCCTGGACCGATTCTATAGTCACCTGCAGAAAAACCATGCCGACAGCTGTTAACTCCCCACAAAACCACGCTGTTAATATGCCATTTTGATAGGGGACTTAGTTTTCTACTCTCGGGCATAGTTTGGCATTTGTGACCTTAGCACAAAATCCCACGCAAAACTTCGCAGAAACGAAACTTAATGCCAGGTACCTGGAGGACAAAGGAGCTGTACAGGCTGTTCCACTAGGCCGCGAACCTCGTCCAAAGATTAAAACTACTGAGATGCAAGCTCATGGCTATGGACCAGCAGGTGTTGGCATGGTCAGGTAATAAATGAGCTCAGTATTGGTGAAACACTGGAGTTGTGGTCGCTGGAGGCCGGGGAGTCGCCGCCGGCAGCCGCGCAGGGAACTGCAGGGCCCGGTGCGCTGCGGTCACCAGGCGGGGCCTTGGCAGCCACCTCGCGTTCTGTTAGCATGCCTGGAACCTCTGGCCGGGAGAGGCTCCACCGAACCTTCCACCAACTAAAAAAAAACCTCAGGGATGAGGGAGATTCAACACCCAGGGGCTGGAGGGAGGCACGAAAAATCTCAGTGTACTTTTGATGAGGATTTTGGTTCCAACAGTACAACTGCAGTATATGTAGCACGGCATTTCTGCATAACACACAGCTAGCACCTAGAGGAACAGAAGCCCCTGTCCTATTTCCTTTCGTATCTTCCATCAACTCTGAAAAATCAGTATTAATTGCAAACACAAAGCTATCATTCATTTGCACTGAAGGTTGTAAAAGATCTCAATTTTTAGAAACAGCCTGCCCACTACAATGGGTCTTACAAACCAGTTCTGGCATTTCCTGATTTCTGAGCACTTAGCATTTTGTTAAGGCCATTTAAAAAAATGCTTTTACTACTGGTCTGTTTGTCTCTTTCAAACAGTGCCCATTTTTCAAAAGAAGTTTCCCAAACCCTTGGTGCTTATTCTGATCAGACTATTGTCTTCTCTGTTGATTTTTACAGCCTGTATAATCTCTGTGCAAAGACACACCAGTAAGTTAAACAGAGACTAATTTTGTTAGTTTATGCCACATTTGTTCAATCAAATTGATATGAAATTTTCAGTTCTCATCTGGAGGCTCCATTTAGTCTTATTCCCTTCTAAACACTCTCCTGATCCTCTGCCTCTCCTCATTTCCTTCAAGGAATTTTTTGGTGGGATGCTGCAAGTTGTATTTCCAGATCAGCTCTTACCAGTCATACCACACACCTGCTTCAGCACCCCTTAAACCCCTGCCACATTCCTGTTGCAGTGAACTTGTTGCACCTACACCTACCTGTTTGCTCTAGCAGGTATTAGATACAGCTACTGCAGGGTTGATTTCCTCACTATTAGCTTTTTTTCCCACTGAGAAATGAATATAGTCCCTCTTTCCAAGCACACTTCAGCACCTTTGTGGGCTTTCAGACAGGGGTTGACAGGAACATTCTTTTAATCTACTGACACAAAAAAATCCCTCTACTGCCACCCTGATGACAGCATGGATAACCATGGGGACCCTGTGGATGTCCTGGCTGCCAGAGGGGAGCAGGAGAATGGGGAGTGAGCCCAAATGTCCTCTGAGTCCTTGGGAGAAGCTTCTTTTGTTAGTGTTTATAGTGACTTGAGAAAAACCTGCTGTCATTTATTACACTCACTAATTCCATAAACTGCATCATGAACAACATTATAATGCACATAGCTTGTTCTGCACCAGAGAATATATATCTCTCAATTTAACTGACAAGAAAAAAATAGCAAAGTAACTCAAAAAGATTCCCTTAAGTTTGACTTAAAAATGCTTTGTTATTTACAGTAAAACTTCTCAAAACCCATAGTTTCAGTTTATATTGACAAAAATAACTAACTCCAAGACTGCAGGACTAGTATTTATCACTTAGCATGAGACCAACCTGCTCTAAAAAAAAAATACAGCTGTGTGAACATGTAAAATGAGCCTGGTCAGCAGCTCTGCATCTCTTGGGACTGGACACATTTTAAACAGTTGTATAAAGTGCTCTGTGGTCAGACAAATGGATTCATGGATGAGGAGGCACCAAAGCACAAGGAAGTGCAGAAATAAATAACATGGGAAGACCAAGACAGACATCTGCAACCTTCCCAACACTCCTCTAGCCCCTGCCACTCCAGCAAGTAGTTCAGCAAAGGATTGAAGAGAGTGACACAGCCTTGCAGAGTCAAGACTCTAATGGTGATTCAGCCTTTCAGCTCTTTTCCTTTTTTTTTTTTTTTTTCCCCTCATCCAGCTTTATCCTCTTCTTTCTCTGCTGAGACTTGGGAATTCTCTGACCCCGAGCTGATATGCTGAAGCTGCTGGTTCAGGACTGGGATCTGAGCAATGTTAACTCTTTGATAAAAAGGTACACAGGGATAGTCCAGATGCTGATCATTTTAGCAATCTTAGCAATTTTCATCACAGGTCACGTTTCCATGACAAATTTCACAATTTAATGAGGATGGGTTCAGAGCTCAGACTCTAAACCCTTGAACAGCATCCCAGATCACCTGCCACTGAACATACTTTTAAAGTATAAAAAGTCTGTATCAGGGATTTCTAGCAGTTTGATGATGAGGGGATTTCAGAAGAAATAGGAGTAAGAGCTTTACAAGCATTTAATGCCTCTTAAAGGCTTTTAAAAAAGCAGGTGAAAAAAATATCTTCATTGCAGATAAAATTTTTCAAAATTGGAAAGTGGTCAAGACTTGAGAATTTGCAGACATTTCTGATCTAACAGTCAGAAGTTTGGAATCATGTCAGAAAAACAGTTAAATAATTAATTTTAATTTTTACCTTCCTTCAGAAAGTTAGAAGCTAGCTAAAATTTTGACATAGAAATCCACTTTAAAAATGTTGACAGCAAACATTTCTCTGGGCTTTTGGAAATTAAACAATTAAGTTTGCTTGGGAATTGAGGCAAATCTTATCTTTTGGCTAGGTTAAGCTTTGACAAACTCTTATTTACAGGTGAAACATGTTTGCTCTAAGACCTCCAACGTGACCCTTTGAGGAGGGCAGTGAGATCTGGGAAGAGCTTCCCCGAGGGCCCCATGCAGCAGTGTTTGCTCCTGCTGTTTTCCCTTGGGATCACCACTGTCATACCACTACTGGTGTCAATCACAGGAGATAGGAGAGAAGGAAAATACATCCCAGGTGTCTACTGTTGACCTCTCTCAGCAGCACCACTAAGCAGTAGATCTGTGAATGTAGAGAATGCAGGTCTTTGCTATCCTTTGCCCTTGATTAAAACCACCTCTAAATCCAAGAAGAAAGATGAGGTTTGGGTGCAAGGAGGGAAAAGGAAGAATCTAACACAGTGGAAAGTGTTGTTCATCTTCATTTCCAAGTGAACACAGGACTAAAACATTCTGCAGGACTGCAGCCAAGTTGCTGACAAAGCCCAGCTAAACAGCAGCCCAAAGCCAGGTGCAGCCATTTGTCACATCCCTCAGAGTGGAAGTGCTGTGCATGGTGTTGTCTGTCTGGAACCACTCTTCATGAACACTCATTCCCTTTTCCCTGTTTTAAATGGCTCCGATTTTACAGATACTTCTACTGTACCCTCACAGTTCCTCCCACCCAAT
This sequence comes from Anthoscopus minutus, assembly GCA_013399455.1. Classification (NCBI taxonomy): domain Eukaryota; kingdom Metazoa; phylum Chordata; class Aves; order Passeriformes; family Paridae; genus Anthoscopus; species Anthoscopus minutus. Next base: position 96,474 of record VWYI01023233.1, read on the forward strand.
GGAACAGGTTTCCCACAGCAAATGAAAACATCTACACCTTCCTAACAGGGGAAACTCTTCCTTGTAGAAAAAACACCTGATTTGTATGGGCATCAATCTAGACCTGTTCTCCTTGTCTTGGAAAATGCTGATAAAATATTATCACACCGGGATATGCTGTAATAACTGCACATCTCCTATCACTCAGGACTCCTTATTTGCTAAGTTGTCTCTCATGTTCCTACAGGAATTAATTTTCTTTCTACTTACTTTCTGGGCATCGATCTCTTCCTTTCATTAATAGTTTTCACTCTTTGGTCTCACCTATTCTCATTTTATAAAGTTGACAAGGTGTCAAGTAATTAATGTTTTTCTACACTACACAAGGTAATACTGCTAGACTATATTTGTCTAAGTAATTACAGATATTTTTGGATCAAGATGCACTTCAAAAGGCCTCTGATTTTCAACCCACTCTTGCTCTTGCATAGCACAAAATTTCTCTTGCATATACTTCAATCAAAGTGCCTTGACAATAAATCCATAGTGGTGGGACACTATGAGAAATGAGTTTTCTCTACTACACTGTTTATTTCTGTAGTGTTCCATTGGTCTTAACAATCTGCAATTCATAATGCTGCATTTTAGCAGCACTAACTGAAAAAAAACAAACTTAGCATTATAACTGAATCAGTGGAGAACTCTTCCATTCACCTGTTCACATTTTGTGTATGTTTTTCACGTTCTGACTTGGACACACATACTTGCAGAAGGATTTTATTAAGCAGTATAAACACACATTTCTGTTCCCTTCCAGACTCACACGGGCCAAGCTTCTCAGATTTTATTCCATGAAGTAACAAAGCAGATGGACAGAGAATAAAATGAGAGGTTTCAGACTTACACCTTTCAAGTTATGTCAGCCCTGTGATGATGCAAATGCTCCTCCTGGACTGCAAGGGCACTCTGCTGTTGCCATCGCTTCCTTCTTCCCCCACACCCACTCACACGCTGGTGGGTGTCCTTCTGTCCTGAATATTGTTTCTAAGATCCTCTTCAGCAGCCCAGAGGAATTCTGACCAACTCATTTTATCAGTAATGACAGTGTTCAGAACAGGAACCTCCCCTGCTCCTGTTGCCTAGTGCCTGGTTTGAGCCAACAAAATGCTTCCTCCACCATCACCTTTCTAATAATTTTACTCTGGACATAATTTTTTTTGTTTTCTTAAAGTAACCTCCCTCTTCTTTGTTCATCTGGTCTTTGTTTAGGTCCCTATACCAGTGGTCCCATCCAGGAGCTTTTTATGATTCCCCTTGTACAGACTTTTCCATCATTACAATCTTAACAAGCATCTCACCCCACTGCTGCCTTAGGCCTTTGTGCACTCCTGTTTCTAGATCACATTTCATGGAGCCTCTTTCAACTCTGAATGACTTGCCAAGAAAAATTTAACTGTGTTGCCTCCCCTCCTCTTTCTCAGGAAGGCTGAAAAGGGATACTCCTAGTTCAGAAAAATCAGAAGAAGGTGTAAATCCAGAGTATCAGTTCCGTGTCTCTCTCCTGACTGGCAGTTCTATATGTTATGTTTCTGTAAGGGACTGTCTGCACATTGCTGTGTGTACAGACTCAGAAGCCAGACTAAACCAACCTTATTTTCCTACTGAGCACTCATGGCTCTGCAAGGAGTTCCCATTTTCCTTTCATTTCACAGTAGTCACAAATTACTTAAAAATCAGAATGGCAAATCTGACTCCAGCTACAGGCTTCTGAAACAAATCCCATTATCAGCATGTGGAGTCACACCTGCACCAAAGGCATGTCTGCCTGGCCCATCTGCATGTAGCATTGCCCAAAACAAGCTGTTTCTCATTGTGGTAGTGCAGGAAGATTCCTTTGAGAGCACATTGCAAGAATTTACACTACTGCTTGCTTTCTTGGGGTTATTGCTATACTTAAACCTCAGGCCCTCTATAGCCTGATATTGAATTTCCTCAGCTTCTGACAAAAAACCAGGGTGTATTTAAACATCAAATATAATGATGTGATACACTGGACTTCCCACATTTACTTCTCAGGATCTAGTCAAAAGACTCATCTTACGCCCAACAAAATGCTTTCAGCTGTCTGTAGTAGGAGAAATAAGAACCCCTAAGTGCATGATTACCACCTTTAGGTAACTATTTGTGATACAAGCCAGTATTGTTTTCAATAACATTTCTTTAATGACATGCATCCTTTTGGTCCATCTATGCTGATACAGTACTGTCTTAGAAATGATTCTCACATCTCCTTAAGTTTCTGCAGTGTATACTTCAATTCCTCAGGTGTCAGTCCTGTCAGACTAGAAAAGGAATTACATAGTAAACAAATACCATTAAATGGGCCTTCCATTTTGCCTGCGTTTGATCACCTCTCCCACACATCAGCATTAATGCTGTTCCCTTCTAATAACTCAAGTCCTTCTCTAAATCATTTCCTCCCACTCTCCCTATGCAAGGCAATATTTCATTGCAAATAAACCTGAGCACAGCTGACTAATATTTGGTTCCACACCAGAAACAGGTCTCACTCTCAGTCTGTAACAGCTATATACAGAAGCTTCAAAAGAATCAAGAAAAACCACAAAAATTTGGGTCATCTCCAAAGATAGGAAACTATGCTATTAGACTAAAACTCATGGATAAAAAGCCTTCACTCTTCCCTACCTTTATGCCTGCAATGACATAAAGAAGCATGTTTACATACCTGTGGTGGCTTTAACTACCATTAAAAGCAACAGTAAAATAGGAAGACACAGCAGCAAAAAAAGGCTGGAGGATGGAATTTGCACTCTGGCTGCTGGCACCTTTTCTATGTCACCAGCATCTGGGCCAGCTGGATTATAACTGTGTGTGCACCACCCCATCCATACACAGAATTTCTTAGCTCCTCTTTTCATAGAATGGTCAGGGGTTGGAAGGATCCTTAAAGACCACCTAGTCCTAATGCCCTGCCATGGGCAGGGACACCTCCCACAGGACCAGGTTGCTCAAGGCCTTATCCAACTTGGCCTTGAACTCCTTGGGGCGCTCACAACCTCCCCAGGCAACCTGTTCCAGAGTCTCATCACTCTCACAGTAAGGAATTTCTTTTCATATTCCCTTTTCCTCCTGGGAAAGGATTTCCCAGGAGGAAAAGGGAATTTCCTTTCAAATTTTCAAATTTTTAAATTTCCTTTCAAAGTTTCAAAGGATTTGTGAGTGAAATAAAGGGGAGATGAAGAAAGCTGCCTTCTCCTTTTACCAATAAAAGCCAAAGGGGAAATACTGAGGCACCAACGTGAGCTTGTCTCACCTCCTTCTCCCTGTTGAGCAGCACCAGCTGGCTGTCTGTCAGGATGCAGTATTTCCTCTCCCATGTTGTCATCTCAGTGTAGGGGGACTGGCCACAGGACAGTCTGTGGGTGGGTGGTCCTTTCACATCTGGGAAGAGAAAACCACGACGTTGTTAGCACATGGCATTAACCACTTTCTTTGCTTTCACAGTTCTGCAGTGAGATCTGAACCAAACTGCACTTGGTGCTTGGTGGGGCCTGTTTCAGCATTTCAAAAGGCAAAATGAATCCTGGGAAGCACCCATGTGCTACAAATATTAATTTACTCATAGCATTTACAAAAATGGCAGTACTAGAGATGAATATAAATGTCTTTGTCAAGCTGAAATATATTGAAAAGACCAAGAGCTCTTATGAAAAAATCTTTCTTCCACTTCCTTCTCAAAACCATGGTTCAAAAGGGTACAGCCCCAAATGTACTCTAAATCTTAATAAAGTGAATTATTTGAGACTAAGGATAGAGAAATATAGGAAGGAGACAGGGATCAAGGAAGGCAGGCTTGAAGAAGGGAAGGAAGAATTCAAAGGGATGGATATTTAATTGAGAAGCACTTTTTGGTGGGAAACCTACTTGACGAAATTGTTCATTTTCATTTAGCCACAGACACTGCAGTGACAAAAACTCATACTTGAAAAATGCCCAAAAAACCACAAACCAAACCATAACCCAACTTCTTTGGTTCCCAGTCTTGATCTATGAAAATTTATTTTAAAATCAAGTCTCTCATGATTGAGCTGCATATGACATTGTGGACCTCATTAGGTCCCTTCCAAACCCAAACCGTTCTAGGATTCTATGATTCATGTCTTTACAAAGTTTTGATATTAAGTTCTGGTTGCTTTGTAAGATTAAGTTTCATTTTTATGTAGCACTCTAGTTCTATACAATTTACTTGCAATGATCTAAAAATCATCTGTTCTCAATGTAGACACGGTAGATATGTCAAGTCCCAGAGATATAAGACAAACACTGTAAAAATCAAGGGACTTCCTGTACAGGAGTCCAGGACCTCCTTTAACTGTTTCAGGAGCAAAAGTGAGTGTCCAATGTCGAAATGTTTTGTATCACTACCTGCCTTTTAGCACACCTAGTAAAATACACACAGATAAAACAGCTGCTTCTCATAGCTTCTCCCCAGCGTCACCGCTAGAGGCCAGCGAATCCTCAATCACCCAGCACCTTCCAGGGAGAGTCATCCCAAATGCCAGCGTTAAACCTGGACTAAGGAACCATTCTAATTACTCCTTGCAGACCCTGCATGTGCCCCCTTCTCTGTCAAAAGTGCTGCAGCATCTTCATGCTCTCTTCCTGCAACTTTGCCTCTGCATCGCAAGGGATGTGTCAGCTTCCAGAGCCAACTTGGAAGATGGCTTTCAGTGCCTTGTTCAACCTCATAATGCATTAGGATTTTTGAGATCATTCAGGAAAGTGCTTGAAACAGGCAGCCTTTAAGCAAGAAAAAGGAGAGGGCTGCATGGTTCCTACTGCTCTGAATAACAAAGCAGCACACCTTTGTGCCCTTAATGTCAAGTAAAATAATTCAGGGAAGAATTCTGAAATGCAGAATCAAGCTCCACACTTTACTTCTCTGACACAGCTCAGTTTGTGAGTTACAACCAATGCTGTGTGTCTCAGAATTGCCCTCAACTCTATGTAAGTGTAATGAAGGGAAACCAGCATAAGCTCTGTGAAGCATAAGTGCATTTGTGCAAACTCCTGGAGCACACCAGTCTCTCCCACAAGTTACATATCAGTCCATTTTATAGACATGAACCCTCCAGGTAGATTTCTGCATAACTACAACTCACATTTATCATGGTGTCCATCCAAAACCAAACCAGATGTAAAACAAAACCACTGCTGCTCCTGTTTTGACCTTGGCTTCCCAAACAGCGGCCCATAAGCCCTGCCTAAGGATGACAAACCTGACAGAGAGTAGAGGAGCGAGAAGGATGAAGCCATGAGCTCCTGGTATGAGTGTGCAACAGAAATGGGAAGATGAGAGCTCTGGAGATCTGATCTCCTGGGTAAGGAAAGCACATGATAAAGCAGCAGGGGGAGAAAAGGATGAAGGTGTGCATGCCCTGTCCTGCTCATGTGGGTGGGCTGGCAGTGAGAGTGCCTCCAGCTGCTGCACTGAGCAACAACCAAGTAAGCTGTATTTGGAATTGCTGCTAAACTTTCTGATGGCAAAAGAAAACCCTCCTGGGCCGTCAACTCCAACGCAGAATCTACAGTCACGACTTGCCCAGCCCCAAAAGATCTTTGTGTTATAATTTCTTCTAACTACAGGCCTTGGCAGGATACCATCCAACTGATCCATGGGCTGCACAAAGGAATTAAAGAACAGAATGACTTCTTCCACTGCAATAACAACTCCAGGACTTAACTGAGTCATCAGGCACTGTGAGCCAGCCATGGCTCTGTTGCCAAGTGGGTTGGCTACGTCAGAACAGCTTTCCACAGGCTGCTGGCAGAGTGACATGCCATGCTGGTGTCTGGAGCTGTCAATCACCCCTAGAGAACACCACAGTGACAACATTTTGTGTTTGTACTGGTGTCCTTTCGAACGCAAGCTGGGACACAGCCCCACCACCCCTGCAAGCCTGACTGAGTGCTCTCTTCAGCAAGCTGGTTTTCCAGAGTATTGGATCCTGTAACTCCAGCCCTCTCCCCAGGGTGAGGAGCACATCACAAACTACACGGATGGAATGTGCCTTCCCAGAAAACTCACTGCAACAAAGACCTCAGTGCAGCTTTGGCGCGTCAGTCCCACCTATTTAAATTATTTCTCAGCTCGCCCTCCTGCATGACTGATATCCTTGGAGCCTCTCACAACAGCTGCAACTTCAAAATTTATTCTGAAGTATGTTACCAGTTTAGACAGAAGACTGTTTGGGACTTTGCACAGTATCACATGCACACTTGGTTGCCTCACAAACCCTGTTCTGCTTTCCGGTACTCTTCATCTTCAGTTTTCATTTTACCTTCTTGGCTCTAACTCTTCACATGAATGTAATAAAACCCACCAAACTCTTCCACTAAAGCCCCATAAAACTAATTAAGCAGCATAGTTTGAATCACTATAGAAGTGAATTGCAACAAGTCCATGTGTAACTAGGAACACTGAAACTTTTGGGAAAGACTGCAGGTCAGGACTGTCCTTTCTAACTGTGGGGCTACTCTGTCAGCTCATACAGCAAAGCTTGGAGATGAATGATTACTCACTGATGAATGCAACTTCAGACAGGAGCTAGAGAAGAGATCAGGGAGGTGCATCAGAAAGCTCTGAGTTTGCAGATGTTACACGTGGGATGGGCTCATGCAGCCACACACCTAAATAGGCAAGTTCTGGTGACAGAAGATTTCTCTCGGGTCTGATGCAATCCCTTCATTCTGCAGCACTACAATGAGGCATTCAAGTAAGCAGATCAGCAAGTCTACACATAGGATTAAAGGTCAGGCCTTATGTGCCTTCAAATGCTAATATCAGTTAAGTAACAGCTTGGAAAAAAATCCCCTTCTTGGTACATCCCTGCCACTGCCTTCCTGCCACATCCGACATAGCTGAAGACTGGAAACTGCGTTGTTTTTCCTCAGGGCTCTGAAATGCCACTAGCCATGTTATAAATATCCACAAAACTCCCTTTCTTTCAGTCAGATGACAACTTGTACCTTATTATTCTTGAAGTACAGGGCTTATTTTTAAAGAAATGGAAAAATAGAGGGGCCGTGATTCCATAATCACATATCAACAACAGAAGTGTTGAATGGTGCAGGGTGGGGAAATGTGGAAAGCAGCAGCCAGTGCCAAACTAATCCCCACAGACAGGGTAAGACATCTTAGGAAAACTGATGGCAGTTTAGTAGTATTTATGGAGCAGAGCAGTCCTATCAGATGGGAACATTTCTGAAAGCTTCCGCTGCAAACATGCAACAATTATTTGCCTTAAAATTCCAAATGCATTCATGAGTGGAGAGTATTTTCCAAAAAGCAGACAATGGGCAGAATCAGAAAATTATTTCCAAGAGATAATAGGTGTTTCAGTGTCATTTAGTCCCCAACAGCTCTCCTGCAACCAGAAAAGCAGCATCTTCTCTCCTCAGAGCTAGTGAAAGGACAGAATTACCAGAATACAAGCCAACAAAACTACATTAAAGGCAAATTCGTGCCTTCAGTCTCTGCCAAAAAGCACTCTCTACTTACCATCAATAAAAACACAGAAATAACCCTCCATCCCAGTGATGACAAGAGCACCCCTGGCATGCCTCAGAGCTCTTTTTTTTTTGAACTGCACTATTCCTATGGTGAAATCAAGGGCTAACCGGACTGCTTGCCAAATTTTCCTCGACTTTATTAGGGTCTGTATTCTGTTCCTAGTATTTCCAACTAGGAGCTGCCAAGCAGCTGAGTAACTAATGTGCTGGCCAAGTTTGTATGCTGGGAGGAATTTTTTTCCCCTGAAGAGAGATTAGTAGGAGCCCTAACACCTTTTGACAACAGGTCTGCTTGCCCAATGTCAATGTTTCCATAGTGTTTTTTGTACTTACCATAGAGACAGGATGAGAGAAAAGCATTTTAGGTAAGTGCTGTCATCTGAGAGCTTGTCAGAACCCCAAACTACCAGCTGTGCATGACCACACAGTCCAGTCTGAATAACCATCAGTTCCAGCCTCAATAAAGCAAGTTGAGAAGAAGTTGAAACAGGTCTTACTACTGACATGAAGCGTCAAAGATAAATAACTACAAGTTCTTTCACTAAACTTCCACCATCTCAAAGCTCAGGAAGGAATTCAAGGGAAAGATGTGGCAGAAAGAGAAACACAGTGTCTCAACATGCTCCATTTCCCCAAATCTTGGAACAAAGCAGGATTTTCTGCATAAGAAGTCACTAATGTGAGTGAAAATAAACAGCAACAGCGGCTCTGTGACCCATAGCTGGGTGTGTATGTATACCTAGTTCAGACAGCTCCTGATGCTCAGGTGAAGGTCAGCAGATCTGCAGAGGCATTGGAGCAACCCTGGCCCAGCTGCAAGAGGGACAACCTCTCAACATCTGCACTGGGCAGAGGATGAGAGAGTTCAGCCACTGAGGGTCTGCTAGGGAAAGCACAACCAAGGCAACTTCTATTTTTTCTCATGCTGATATACAGAGCTTCTGTTGGCATTTCTTATTTCTCAAACTACCTCTCAGCCATGTGCAATGGTTTCTGATCTGACCAAGACCAGAACAGTGCAGACAGACACTATCAAAAATGAATGTTCAAAGAAAAACCTATCACAATGCACAAATTCATTTGGAAGAGGAAGGGACAGTCCTCCAAGTTTGTAAAGACAACCACCACACTGCCCCAACACAGAAAATAACAATGCTCATGACTAATGGTATATCAGGAAAATTCAGCACATATTGTGTATGGCAATGCAGAGACTCCCATGCTACAAAGAAAACAAGATGCTCTTAGGGTTGATTAATTCTTCTCTGAATCACAACACACCATATCACCAGCACACATTAGAAACAACAGCATTAATTTTGCCATTTTGTTTCAAAGCACAATGTGGGCAATGACTGCAGGTTTTCTAGGAAGCTTCTCATAGCTACTGTGAGATCCAGCAGTGCTCACTTGCCACTCTAAATCACTCTGTGGCACAGCTCCATTTCAGCTAAGAGGTGCCTACATTTTCGTGGTCAGCAACAGCCTCCTGGTGAAGCAGGTGGCATTTTAAGTGTAGAAAGCATGAGCAGATCCTTTGGGATGAGAGGCACGTCGTTTATGTAGGATGTTATTACAGAGATAACTATCTGGTGTGAATTCTTCCCCTTACATATAACATCCACACTTAACAAAGTTCAGTGCACATGAAACAACCAGCCCTCAATTCAGCTGAATCCAGTTGTTCTCCTCCAGCAGCTGCATGCAATGATAACCAAATTCTTAATGGGAATCTAATATCCTGGAGGTAAAGAAAGCTTAGTCAAACCATCAGGTTTCAGAGATCTCAGAAGCTCTCACTCTAGTTGCTTACAGACAAAACACTACCTGGAAAACCCATTCTGCACAGAATAAAGTCATAAAAGGTTTAAGTAGGTGAAAACAGTATTTTAGAAGCTGGCAGAGGCCATGACCAGTGCCATGACTTTCTCAGATTCCAACGTATTTGGCACTGTAACACATGTTCTTCACAAGATCTTTAGTTTTTCTAGTATAGGCCAATCTCGCCAATCTAACCTATTAACTTTCCACTGCTCTTTTATTGAGTAGCAGTGATCAGACAGTCTCAAGACTGGTTTTCTATTCTCCTAGTGCAGAATCTTATGAGCCACAGAGAGATTAAAGCAAAAACTGTTCAGTCAGGTGATCCTCAAAGGAATGTGACTGTGGCAATTTTTGTGCTTGTTGTGTGTACTTCCATTTCCTTACCATCAGTATGCCAGCTCTGGGGGAAGGAATCTCTTAAAATTTAGAGATGGGAAGTCTGAAGATACCTGCTGTTCACTGCTTACAGGTGAGGTTAGAAGGATTTTCAATTCCTCTGAATAAGGACTGTGTGTCTCTTCTGCCCTCAGGTAAAGGCACAGCTTTTCCCCAGCAGCTGCTGGGAAGCTTTGCTGAGATCTGTGACAGGGTGGGAGAAGGGTCACCTTGCTGCTCAGAATTTCTCACATGCAGCTGTCTCACCTCGACACCAAGGAAGAAAAATTAACCTTTAAAATTCAGAGTGAGAATCAACATTTCTCCACTACCAGAGATGCCTGCCAGATTCTTAAATTTCCTACTGATTTTCTGCACTGAGAAAACATGTCAGGAGCAATTTTTAAGTGGGAAGGAATAAACCATCAGATGAGTGAATGCCTTAGCAGCCAAGGGTTGTCTCCTCTGCAACCAGCAGGAGACAAAATACAGAATGCTACTGTTCAACAAGCCTGGCATCTTCCAGCAGGATGGGATCTCTCACTGACATCATTCCCACCCCTTCAGTTCCTTCCCTAGGAGAGATCTGACTTGTTTGTACAAGAGTCAGCCAGCAGCGAGCAAGGTACAGCAGCCTGGCTCCCACAGCTGAGCTCCCAGACAGCTCTGCCAACTTCCCTTGGGCCTGAATCAATACATCTGCCCTGCTCTTGCAACGTCACCACTGTGCCTATCTACAGCTCAGGAGCTTTCACACCAGGGCTGAGACTAAGGCAGAGATCAGCCAAGATTTCCCTTCTCACTTCCACACACAATTCCAAACCCAAACCTTTCCCAAGGCCTGTGCTAAGACATTTGCCACCCTCAGCCCCTGGCATTTCCTAAAAGGCCTCAGTGTTCCCTGGGACCCAAGGGCTCTGCAGAAGCTCAAGAGCACAAATTCAGTTAGGCCACAACCATGTGAGCAGTTTCACCGAGATTTTCTTTTCAAAAGGAAAAATTATGGAGCTGTTCCAAAAAAGAAACCGCAAGTCTTAAAATCTTACGACTAGTTTAGTGAGCAGATGCTGAGTGTGCCAACAGTTTCAAGCTTTCTTGCACAGTCCTAAAAAATGAGAGCTAAGGAGCTAATGGCAGAGGCAAAAATTAGGCATAAAGCTGAAACTGGCCTGGCAGGGTAATTCTGACTAGAAAGCAGAAAGTTGCACCAGCTTCCTGTCACTGAGCAGCTTCTTTGAGCAAAAGGTGTGGGAGCTCTTAATAGTTTAAAGCTACCAATTAGCTTGAATACTACTGAGCTCCTCTAAGCTTCTTAGTTGCTGCACAGCTCATTGCTAAATGCTAAACTTACAAAAGGTAATTGATCCTTGCTTCCCTCCTGTGCTTTGCTCTCTGTCCCTGTCCTCATGGGCTGTGCCCAGCCGAATTCAGGGGACACAGAGTGAAAGATGTGCCTGTCAGGAGACATCAGCAAGTTCTCAGATGGATCAGTGCCAGCAACTTCCAGTCAGGCAATCACCATGCACTTGGTGCCTTAACAAGTGGAACTGGAAATCACAAGCCAATCAAGGTGAAGACCTTGCAAAACATGCAGGTGCGCCCTGGGCTCGGCCCAGCCTCCCTGCGCGACTGCAAACAAGTGGCTCATTGTGCAGCCTCCTAAATCTCATGACATCACCACAACAGAAGCTGCTGTCCATGTAAAAAAACCAATTTGGTTCCCAGGATAACTAAGATTTCAAATAACCCACAGTTGCTTGAAGCCACTGCTGTGACCCTTTCTTCAATGCTTAAGCAGGTTTCCCTTCCTTCTTATTCAGGTCTCGTTCCCTGCCCAGGACCACTCATCTTTGCTCCTGAATATTAAGTACATTTTTCTCTCACAGTTAAATTCCCACTTGGCCTACAAAACACTTCAGAATCTCAAAACAGAAATGGTTATTACAAACCTGTAGAGAGGATTATAAAAGATTACATGCCCCTATTACATAGCTGCCAAGTTTTGAGAAGGTTCTCAAGTGACACTTCTCCCCAAAGCAAGGAGAGGCTTTCGTGAGAGGTTTAGAAAGCAGAAAAAGGAGAATAGCAGAAAAGTTAATTATTCGTGGGAGAAAAAAAAAGTCTGCACTTTTTCCTCTTAATTTATGCATGATCCTTTTCTTACTCAGCTCTATGCCCTTCACCTTGTTCTCTCCTCTGCAGTGCTTGCTCTCACCAACCCCTAATCACCATCTCACAGTCTCTTCAGCACCAGGAATCCTGGATGGGCTGTTCCCTCTTCGTTCTTTATTTTTTGCAGCAGGGCAGGAAGAGGACAAAAGAAAAAATGTCCTGAACTTTAAAAGGACCTTGGTCCAAGGCAGTCATGCGAAAAAATCCCACCAAAACAACTTAAACGCAAAAGCTGCTCAGTTCCTGCACATATTTTGGGTACACGCACAAAAAATGTACCAGTGTACTCGGGGAAAAATTAAAGATGAGCGGCACAAGGAGCGCACAGAGCTTGGCAAAAGCACTAACACCAAAGTTCACAGATTGCTTTACCCCCACCCTTGCCAAGAAGGCATCAGCCAGATGACATTCATCTGTTACAAACCATTTTCCAAAGAGCAGGACCCTTCTGCTTCTTGTTGTCAAGGAGGGAGGTATGGGAAGGGCAAAGGTAGGGCAGCATTTTTGCGGAGACAAGAAAGAGCCACAGGAAGGGAGCAGGTGATGAGATAGTGCCCACAACAAGTTCCAGATGAATGACTGAAAAGCAAACACACTGTCTTTCAGTGCGGCCTGCACTACACCATGCAGACTGTCTCTCTTAATAGCTTTCACCTTAGGCTTTCTTTCCAGAAAGCAGATACTTTCATTGTCACTGATGTCACCCTGTAAACTTCATTTCCCAGAGCAATGGCAGTATTGCTGAACTCACCACCTCTACAGAAACACAGCCTATGTGACCTCAAACCAACCCTCCCTGTGTGTGGTGGTATTTAGGACAAGAAAGAATAAGGGGTTAATAAAGAATAATATGTTAAAAAAAGACCATGAAGATCTCACATGCTTTAAACACTTGCTCACCCTGTCACCACTGCACAGGCGGTTGCTGCTGTACAATTTTAGCTATTTTCAGCCTGAATGTTTCTTGATGTCTGGGTAGATACACAAGCAATTAGGTGCTTCTTTTGGGTTTAGGTTTTTTCTTGCCTCAACAGACTATGGGGAAAAGGGGAAAGAGGAGTTGTAAACACTGCTGATGTCTCATAGAGGGGAGTTTATTTCCCTTGTCAAAGGGAGAGTTCACAGTACGCTAAAATCTGCTGCAATAATGTGCCTGTTTTTGCATATTAACCAGGTCATTCAAGCATATAGGCTAAAGTTAGCTTTTGTATTTTAACCACTTAAAACAAATAACTAAGTAAGGGACCCCCTCAAGGGGTTCAATAATGTACAAGAAGTCTTGCAGTACTCCCCCTGCTATTTAGACAGACCCACTCAGCTTCCTTCTGGCACCTTCAAAATGTTTTCAGAAGAACCTGGAACCACCAAGATATTAAAAACAAATTTGTCAATTTAACCTACTTAAAAGCAAAAGCACCAGAATGCTCGCCATTCCATTTTCCTCACTAACATCTGAAAAGTCTTTGTGCATCTCAGTAAATCAACACTAATACACAAAAGATGGGACTTTTAAAATAATTTAATGATAATGACACAAAACTTTAGAGGAAGGACACTGGATCTTATAAAAGTGCAATGGGGATCCTAAGCCCTACTGAGATTTATGCAAAGACATGTCTTGTGGCAAATAACCTGAATCCCACATTTAATGCAGGACAGCAATGACCTGTAGTACCTCCTTCATCACTCTACTCTTTAGCCTTCAGTTAAAGGTTATGTGAGGTTGGTTTCCCTGTGTAATTAAACCCAGCTATTGCACCTGGTTTAGGGAGGGAAGCTGGCTTGGGGAGAAAAATCCCCTTTGCTTAAGCATAAAGATGTCAACACCAACATGGTCAAAGCAGGACAATGAGCTGCAGGCTGGCATCAAGGCTTAGGAGCCTCCTGACTCAAGAGTGCTTTTTGCTCCCTTCATTAACACACACAGCGTCAGGATGGGCAAATCAAGCTTTATTTTGTTATAAAATTTCAAAACATAGTGGGTGATTTCTTTCTTCTTGTTTACTTTGCATGACACTGCCCAGAGAAGCTGTGTGGAAGTTTCCAAAACCAAGCTGGACAGGGCTTGGAGCAATCCAGTCCACAGTAAAATCTCCTTGCCCATGCCAGAGGGTTGGAACTGGAGGATCTTTAAGATCCCATCCAACCCCAACCACTTTAGGATTCTGTGTGATTTCTGTGGGAAATGAGCTGTGAAAGAAGGAGGCAGCAGGGGAAGAAGTAACAGTGCCAGGCATAGAATTGCAAGTTCTGAGCTAACCCAGTGCCAGGGAAAGGACATTTCCTGCAGGTCAACTTGGACTGGATGTTTTTGCCCTGCTGAGCTCAAGGCTCCTGAGGTACCACCTGAAATGGCAAAGCAGGTTCCCTGTGCTTATGGCAAACCCCAAGCAGCATGATTAATGTATCCTTTGAGGATGGGCTGGCTAATTAAAAGGATTTGGAGGTAGGGCGCAGTATTTCAGGTATTCTTCAGCATGGTTTTCCCTCTACTTAATGTTTCCTTCTCTTTCCAGTAGCTTACGTTGTGATGAATAAAGGCCACATCCTTGCCCCAAACACTACCCTTGAACCTTCACCTTCTCACTTTTTTCCTCCTTACTCCTGCTCTGTTCCCCAAACTTGTAAAATACAAAGCTTGTGAAACACAAATCTTTGGTTCTTCATGATGCTGCTTTTTAGCTGATTTGTATTTCCAAGCCAAATTTTTATACTGAAAAATTTATATTTTAGTTTATATTTACATCTAATGCCTAAGCACAAACATGCACCAGTTCCTCCTGTCCTCCCTTCTGGATGCTTTGCAAACTGACAACACAAAGCTCCCAGGGGAAATCCAAACCCCCTTCTATCTGAAGGGTAAAGCCACAGGTACTCCTCTCCAAAATCCTAGAAGGAGAACACATAAACTCAGCAAGGATAAATAATGACCAGTGGAGAGAAAATGTCTGTCCTACAGCAATGCTAAATAGAAATTTATAGGTCACAACCTTGCAGAAACAGGTCTGGTAACATCTAATTAGCAGTCCTGCTGAGCAATTGCATCTCATAACAGTAAACTCAACCAGACCAGGGGGAAAAGGAGAGGGGAATGTTTATAGAAATACAGTAATTGCAATATTTTGAAGATATTTGCTTTATGTTGCTGTTTGGTGGGGATCCCCTCCCCAGTAGGAATAATCAATCCAAACATGTGATGTTATGAATTATTACTGAAGTACATTTCACTCTTATTGGGAAACAATTTAGAAGGGCAGCACAGCTTTTTATTAATTATTTTATTTTTCAATTGAAATGCTAAGAATTCTGTTTGCTGCCAGAAGATGGGTGGAGAAGCCAAGGAAAGTTCACATACCCAAGAGACTATTAACTAGAACCAACTTGGACAATACATTTGAGAAGCATTTCCTTCCAGCTACTGTAGAGAGCTGTCCTTAACCTGCCTTTTTTTAAGCAGCCAATTTTCCATCACTGAGTACAATGAGATTTCAAAACACACAAGAAATCAGAGTATAAACAGACACAAACATCCCACTTAGTGACATAACAAAAGAAAATACAGGGCAAAAAGCTTGAGCCTCTCTATTTTCTGCCCTTCATAGAACACCTTGGCATTCTACACATACTCTGTTCCTCCCTTCACTTTTTTTTTTAATTTATTTTTTTAGTGACAGTATTTTCACAAAATACCTGGCTCAGCTGCCTAAGCAATGGTGTTCCTGAACAAAAAATTATTTCTGGGGCTTGAGGGATAAATCTAAGCCAATATGGAACTGCAGGAATGGAGTTCCAGAGGAAACAAGCAGTTGACAAAGCAGGAATAAGGCGGCAGCAGCAGCAGGCACAGCAGGAAGGAGTGGTGAACTGGGCAGAGCTGGTCCCTGCCAGCACCACAAAGCAAGAATGTTTAAAATACGTATGAAGATCATGTCACAGACAGCAGGAATGACAAACAGATGAGAGGCAGCACCAAAGAGTGAAAGACTAAGGAACAACTCCCTTTTTTCAGGAGTTTTGGTTTGTCAGAGACATATGGTGCTGCTTCCACATGGTTAGAGCTGGATGGTGCCCTACCCCCCAACCCCTGACGGGTGTCAAGCTTATTTTTGTAAATCTCTGGTGATAAAAACCATCTATGGCACCTTGTTCATTTCCTCCTCACTACTTAGTTTGCCAAAAACTTTGAGCTCTGCTTTCCTCTTCCACATCTACAGACCAGTACTATTTGTCCTGCTGTCAGTGGCTAATGATGATTGTGCACATCCCTTGTCTGCAAAATCCTTTTTTAACAGGAGCACAAGAACTGAAAATGGTATCTCAGTACCTGGGACCACTTTTGTTAGCCCTGAAGCAATCAGACACAATGATGAAAAGAAAAAGCAAATCTATTTTTCCCCCCCACCAAACTCTCATGTGATTAAAATCCATTAAAATGCAAACAGTCATGAATTTTATTTTATCCATCAGTGACCACAATTCACTATCCCTGGGCTATGGCTGTCTCGTTGTAAATTCTCTGCACGTAAGAGCAGCCAAGCTCTAGGTTTAGGAGCAATCAATCTAGCAAACCTTGCTAAATATATATATGTGTGTGTATGTTTTATAATGATTTCCATTTTTCACGTTGATTTACATTGATCATTGGAAAGTACATTCAGCTTCATGTTTGCTTAGCTCTGAATAAACAAAGTGAAGGCTGTTGGGTATCCAAAGACAAATGAGACATTACAGATGTAGACAAAACCTATCATCACCCTGAAAGCATTTCTCTTTGAAATTATATAGCCATGCAGAAGTTATTCGGAGTGAAGACTGCTGTATGTGTTTTTAATTCAGGCTGGGCCTGTTGGGGGCAGGGAGAGAGTCTGATGAGCCTCTATGCTGTTACTTTTTTCCTTCTGTGTACCTGACAATTCAGAAGTGCCTGACTCTCTAAGGCTGTTTTTCTTTCCCTTGTGTTCCCTAGTTTCCACTTCTCAGGATAGGTCTCCTTCGGTCCATGTCTCAGTGCATTTATAACATGCCCACCTGGATTTTTACCATTAAAATTACAATAAGCACATCAACATCCATTTGAAAATGCAATTCCACATCAAGCATGACCCTGCAAATCCAGCACAGTCAGTGCCCCAGCTGGCTTCATACTGCACAGGAGTATTTCTTTCTCATCTGCACACCTTGTCCCCTTTTGCAGATAAAAACCCCCTGTTTCAGGGTGGGCTGTGTTGGAAATTATTATAGTTTCCACAGTAACAGTGGGAAGGTGTCAGAAGTCTGGGCACATATGCTGCACAGCAAAGCCAGGCTCCTGCATTTGGTAGCTGCTGGCTCTACAAGATGCTACATATGTACTCAATAAATTGTTTTGGTTCCTGTGCAAACAGAAATTTTTCAATTAGTACGTTTGAACCACTCATGTGTTTTGTCAAAGTAACTCAAAACTCCTGCTCTGTATGTTTAATTCCCCCCTGAAAAATAAGAATGCATTTTACTATTATATTTAAGGTCCTTCACTTCTGTTTATAGGCATTCACAGAAAGCTCAAAAGAAACTCCAAAATGAAGAAGGGAAAATATATTTCTTGGAAAGAAGTCTTCCCTTTTTAGAGTATATCCACACAGGAGCTAAGGAACTCTCATTATAATGAGCTCCTCGGGCAGGTTTTGTGGCAGCCTCCTCCCTTCCCTGCTGCTGTGGATACAGCAGCTGAAAATACCTTGTTAGCACAGCTAAAACAGTGAACACAGCAGTCATGTGTCTGTGTGAGGAGGGGCAATAACATCATTGCAGTGCTTTGCTGGGTCTGGGCAGATCCCACAGCAGCCCCAGCTCCTCAGCCCTGGCCTGTGCTCACCAGCACTCGAGCGTGTAGGAGGGCACCAGGCTGATTTTGGATTTTTCAGGATTTGTCCATGCACAGGATTTGCCTCTGCATGGCCAAGATGCAGAAAGCTTTGCACCACCTTTTCCTGGCACGCATTGATTTGCTCTTTCCCAAGTATTAATCACATACACTGATTTTGTTGAGGTACCAGGGTGACTGCCTCAAATATTTTCTTGAGATTATGTAATAACAATAAAAGATACACAAAAAGAGATATAAAAGATGTAGAAGCCTCTTGATGCCTAACCCCACAAAGGCACAAGGCCTCACCTGCCACCCTGCCAGGATACTCAACACCCTCTTAGATGCCCTGTGCTGTCAACCAACTCTTCTGGACTGAAAGGCTTTTACCAACACAGGTCAGCCCTAACACTGTTCTACCATAAAGAAGAGCCAAATTATCATATGCCAGTTGCATATGCAAATGGCAGTGGAAGTCACACTTGGAAATCATGAAAACCAACATCAAGACAATGATTTGTCTCTGCCACAACAGACTCAACACTTATCCCTTCCTTCCCCATTCCTTTTCAAAACTTCAACCCAATTTTTGTAAGTCTCAGTATCATTTAAGTACTATCTCAATAAAGGAATGGGTTGTCATAAAAGACATCAGTGGCTTGAACCACACTCATTTTATCAGCTACAGGAGGGCTGACAGGAAACCTACAAATAAACCACAGTGCAGCCAGAATCCTCCCCTTGCTGAGCACCACACACTCAGCCAGCCCAGCCTGCAAAAGCAGCACCACAGTACATCAGGCATGCAAGGATTCACTGCTTCACAAAGCTGGCAGAGGAAGTGGTTACTGAGAGAGGCTATTTATACAGGACACAGCCAAAATATCCCATCAGTAATGTTAAAAAAAAGCATAGCGTGAGTGGAGAGAACTGAAGGCAACTGGGAGCTGTTTGGATCTGTGTATTCACCTTCTTCCCTTCACAGGCAGTTCTCTCAGTGGCACTGCCTGGATCTATGTTGCCAACAAAGCCTCTTCTTGTGTGTAAGTGCAGCCAGAGCTAATAGGAGAGAGAAGGTAGACGGAGACACATTGCAAGAGTTTAAAGTTCGGCAGATTTATTTGTTGTACTTTGTCAAAAGCTGCCAAACCTGCCTGCCAAAGCACCTGTGTCACTAAATGACTGTTAGAGGAAAATTGCTCGTAAGAGTATTTACATCAAAAGGGCTGCTATTTTTCCTGTGTAAAGGGGTTGTCATTTCATAGGTATAAGAAGAAGAAAATCGACAGCAACTCATCTTAGGATGAGTGAGATGTATGTAAAACTGACCATACCATCATCACAGAAATATCTGATAGTCTCAGAAAACTTTACTTGGGAGTAATCAAAATATGGGATACAGGGAAGCTCTTCAATATCTGTAAGACATGCAAAAGCAGCTGAAGTCAGACATAAAATGAGTAAGCAGATCTGCTTACAACTTGCCATTGGACTTGACAGGGAACTTTCTTGCACTTAACCTTTTAGAAAGAGGGATTTGTCTGTGGCAAGGTAGGGAAAAAAGAATCTGAGATCTTCGCACAATTAAGAAATCTCGAGAACTAGAATTCAAACCTCAAAAAAGCACATAATTCTAATCCCCTAAGTCTCAAACCTATAGACAGCATCCATAGCGATGTGTGGTGACAGCTAACACAAATAAATTTGACTGCAGAAGTGGGTTTGTTCTCACACATCACTGTCACTCCTCTGGCTCCTCTCTGCAGCAGTTTTCAGGCAAGTGGTTTTTCACAGAACCATAGAATCCCAGAATGGTTTGGACTGAAAAGAACCTTAAAGATCATTTTGTTCCACCCCCTGCCATGGGCTGGGACACCTTTGACTATCCCAGGTTGCTCCAAGCCCCATCTGATCTGGCCTTGGAAACTTCCAGGGATGAGGCAGCCACAGTTTCTCTGGGCACCCTGTGCCAGGGTCTCACCACCCTTGCAGGGAAGAATCTCTTCTGAGTGTGGAAACTAAACCTGCCCTCTTTCAGTTTAAAACCATAACCCTCACATGTCCTCACTAAATTCCCATATTTTGAGAAGGATCTCCTATACCAAATGTACAGATTAAAATGAGCAGCCTATTCCCCATAAAGCACAAAAGACAGAATATGCTTGGTCTCTAAAACATGAGCTTCTTTAAGAAGCTATTTCAGCAATTTTTTTCTGTCACCTTCTCTGTAGGAAACATTTTTTAACTTCGTTTGAACAAGCGGTCCTGTAACTTGTAAAAAGCTCTCTCGCCCACAGAAGACCAGATGTCGAGCTTCAGCTTTCCTCAGAGTAAGAACAAAACCATTTGGGGGACAGTTGGTTTCGATGCTAACATGTCAAGAGTTTCATGCATTAGCCTATTGTTTACATAAACAGCTTCCTTTAAACAAGTGATATTTTACAGGATTATGAAGTGTTTATTTCAGATGAGTCTAAAGAGTCTCTTGAGTAACTAACACAGAGAAAGTATCACCAAAGAAAGCATAAGGCTAATGATAATACAAGTTAATTAGTTAAAGCAAGCAATCAGGTAACTCTATAGCAAAGTAATGGGATAAATAAGTGCACAGAGATAATTTTGCACATGTTTACTTCTGAAATGCCATTGCTTTGAGTCCTAAATCACATACTGTTAGCACTGCAAATCTGCGCCATTCATTATTTGGAAAAAACCCAAAGGCCTAAAACCCAAAGATGTTTCTCTGGGTTTGTTATTTTAAGGAAAAAAGGGTCAATGTGCCTAGGAAGCGCTCGTTTTGTCAGCACGCAGACAATTTTCATCTCGCGCCAAGTTCCATTATGGGCAGCATTTGTGGAAATGCAAACCAGGGAGCTTTGCCTGAGGAAAATTTTACCATGGCAGAAGTTACCCTCTCACTACAGGCCCCAAATGTATGTGTGTCAGGAAGAGTTAAGGCTCCTATTTCCAGTGTCAAATAAGCTTAGCAGGAACTGAACCACTGGCTACACTTCCCCTTTCTGTACCCTCTGGCAGCTGCAATTTAGGCCTGTCTTTAAGAAGAACACAGAATTTTGAGAAGAGTCTAACACAGTTTCTTTCATACTTCCCAAGCCTGGGCTTGTTGGCGCTTCAAGGGGATTGGCAAGGACCAGTCTGGGCCCCTCCTGGGCTGTGGGGCAGGTGCTGACATCCTGCAGACAGTCCTGAGCTGTGAGCATCTCCTGCTGCCCTCCAGCACATCCTCCCCCATGGGGTCTTCACAGCTGAGGTTTCTCTTTCTAGAGAATCCACAGCTGGAACACAGAGCTTTGTCAAAGACTCCAAATCTGCCTGTTCCAGACACAGCTTCTCCTTTGGTAGAAGCTGTTTTCCTCCTCCAGCCTCCTCTTTCTGACCCTGTCTGGCCTGTTATCAAAGGAAAAGCTTCTCCCACCAAAACCCCAGAGCTTTACTTTATTGGGAGCCCTTTCTCCTAATCTCCACACTTCCACTCTTTGGCTGCCTTTAAGAAAGCTGCATCTCTTCAATCCCCTCTCTCCCTGCTAAGAAAACACAGGAGATGTCTCCAGGATACAATTACCCTTTCCTCAGATAATTCCCATGCAATAATTCCTCATGTTCAAGGTAATCACAGATAATATCCCTGCACGCACCAGCTGCCAGACTCCTCTGTACAAGCAGCATAAAGTGTAACATCCTGACAGTCCCACGGATACCCACCAAAAAAATGGCAAAAACCTGGCACATAGCACCCTGCCAGTTACTTGCCATGATTTCATGAGTCAGAAAATAGCTCTTACAAATATGAACATCCTCCTTTATCCCAATGAATGTGAATTTTTGGATTCTGACAAAGAAGTCTGGGGATTAAATACATGAAAATCCCCAGTCAACAGTGAAATGACTGCAACTACTTGCATAGAGACACTGTCCGTTAAGTGGAATTAAAATCAGATAAGCATAATTTTATTGGCTTGGTTTATCATGGCTAATTATCTTGTGTTGTGTTCATAAATATTCAGCTGCACATCATTAGCCTATAGCCCACATTAAACACTACAGTGCCTGAGATGAACCAGGCAGAAGGAAGTAGAGGAGGGAGTTTAAGTGATACTTAACTGTCAAATGTCAGAAATGTTCCCTGTGCATCCCCAGACTGCTGTAATTTTCAAATATTCCACATTAACACAACATCTACTTCCACGAGACCACACTACAGTTTAAAAAAGAAACAGAAACCAGGCAGCAATGTGTTATTTTCATATTTATAACTCCACAGAACTACAGTTTAATGCAATGAGGGATTTTGTGCAAGCAGTTATCTTGAATCTGCTCTGATAATTAAAGGTGAAGGAGTTTGAACATTAAGACTACACCTTTCAACAACAACATCAGGTTTTACAGCACAAGGCATTTGCATAGCACTTAAAGGAACACATGAATGAACTCAATTGTGTAAAACTTACCAAATAAAAACCCCACCAAAAATAAACTACTTAAGAGCAAAAGAGATTTGGGAGTGGAGGAACATGAGTCAGTAGAAAGACTTCAAAAATGGGCAAGTAGTTTTTAAAACATGAATACAGAGAAGCTGCTCCAATGAGTAATAAATACTAAATTCCTATTCAGGAAGAAACAGCTTTGTATTTTGGGAACTGATGAAAGAAACTTAACAGGGAACTGCCTTGGTTTTGAGTTATAAATGGGAAAATACAAATCTCTAGGTAAGTTTATATGGAATTATGTAAGAAATTAAATTCAATAAACCTACAGTGTAAAGATCTTAAAAAGAGCATACAGTTCAAATTACTTCAGTGAATTATTAAAAAAAAAACCACAAACAATTCTGGAAATGCAAGGATATAAAATATTCTCTCACTCAAGGCACAAAAAATCCTCTATAAAATGAATGAAAGCTTAAAATCAAAATTAAAAGACTGAAGAAACATATCTTTATCCAGACGATGAAAGAGAAGGCAGGAATTCTGAAGAATTATCTTTATAAAAACATTAACAACAGAGCAATTGTGAAAACTAAACACACGTTAAATAAAAGAAGCCAGTGTTTACCCTCACCCCCTCAAATCAAAACAGAGATACCCAGGGAAGATACAGGTAAGGCATTCTACTGAAGGATTATTTTGTCATCAGTCTACAATTAAATGCACACCACACTGAGATCCAGATAAGCAACAGTGAAATAAATGTTATCTGAGAACTGTCTCACAAACCCATTCTCAAGAGTGTGAAAGGGTCATTGGTAATACTCAGAAATAATAAGAACAGGTGCAGGTGCTCACCCACAACCCTGGGATCCAAGCCTTTGTCTGCAGAGCTCCTTCCTTATCTTCTTTCTACCCATATCATGGTATGTTCTCAATCAACAAGTTTATCAGAATGACACTTCCCCTTCCTCAAGCTAAGGTATTTACTAGAAATTAATATGTTCTTAAATGTATTAAGTAGTAAATAATAAATTATTAATAATAATAAGAATAGTGAGTGAAAGACCTTTTACCTTCAAGGCTTTGCACATGCCAGTGGAAATGCTGGTTCCAAATGCCTGGCTTTAGGAGTGGTTAGAAATGAGCAGATATGCACCAAAAGCATTTCATTCATATCCAAACCCAGCTCAGGCTGCTCCTGGGCAGACCCACGCAGCACACTAGGAAAGAGCTCTGCTATTCCTGCTGATTGTCCACTCCATCTGTGCCCTTCTTCCCCAAACCCACGCTGCAGTGGGATGCAGAAAGCCTGCCATGCACTTCAGGGAGGCTCTGCATCCAGCCAAGGCTCTGGGCTGAGCCAAAGGACACAGCTCTCCTGGGGTTTAGCATCCTTTCATCGCCTAAGAGGATGAATGAGTCCGTCCAGAAGGGGTTTCCACAGCCAAGAACTGATGAAACAGTGTCTGAACATGCTTCCTAGACTGTGAGACCAACTGGAAAATATTTATCCAGATCTTGTTTCTTCTTTTCTTTTTAAATCCCACTTCCCTCTTCAAGCTGCCATAAAAACAATTGGTCCTCTTTTGGGAATTATGCATTTCCTGCAGAAGGGAACCATTCTGCCATTCTGGCGCAGAGATGAAGCAAAACACAAGAGGCCAGGCAAGCATTAGAAGGAAGACAAACTTCTGAAAAAAAATTATAATTTCCAAGTATTGCAGAAGAAAGTGGAAATACTTTAAATTGAGTGAAGCTGTGGAAGTTTGGCTCTGTGGACAGAAGAGAGGCAGAAGGTACACCCCTGGGTTCTCCTGGTTCAAGTCCAAAGCGTGCCTCTCCCGCTGTGTATTTCACAAAACAGCAAAGGTCTCTTGGGTTTTAGTCACTGTGACAAGAATTTATGTCCAAACAGACATTTCCTGGGGGACTTTTGATCAGGTTTGCTGTGTAAAACTGTTTGCATACTTTGGAGAAACCCCATGTCTCTCACCATCCTGTGGTTAGTTTGAGTGCCTGAGCACTTTTACCACAGATCTCAGCTGCATCAGGATTACCAAGTTCTGCTTCTTGAGGAAAGGAAAACATCCATTTTCTTGGATTTTTCCTTAACAAAAAGTAAGCAGGACTATAGGCATGGAAAGACACCCTTTGTCACCAAAACAGTCAGTGGACAAGTATTTCACCCCCACAGAATTAAACTTGTGTAGTGTTTGGAAGAACACAAGATTTGATCCCTTCTGAGCATCTAGACTGCAGCTGAAGAACATGACAGACGTATATTTCTCTCACCCATTTTATCTTCAAGTCACCTCCCTCAGACCTCAGCTCTAAAACCCAAGAGATCACAAGTTTTACCACTATTTTAGCAGGTCTCAGCCTACACTCTTGCACAGAGCAGGAATCTCTGCCCAGCAGCTCCAGCTAATTATGGCACAGGCAGCACCTCTTTAAGGGCAAATAAAAAACTAGTGGAAAGCAATTAGTTGTCCTCTGACTGTATATCCCACACAGCTGCACCTCTTACAGGGCAGACTAGTTCTGTTAAACACAAACTGTCATCCACTTGAGGGATCAGAGATTGAATGTTTGTGATGGCAAAGGGTGAAAAGAAACCCCATGGAGGGGTTTGTCCATCCCACCAAAAGCTCTGTCTTCCTGTGAAGTGGCCCAAGCAGGACCTGGCTGTTGCAAGTGATTTTATGGGTGACTTAATCAAACTTATTTCCCTAAACACTTTCTCAGCTACAATTTCCTCCCTCGAGAGAGTTTGACTTTTAATCTAGAGACCCATTGTTTTTCTCTCAGTTCCTGAATTCTGACTCCCTTTGCAAAACCAGTTTTGGCAGGCACAGACAGAGGTTTGGCTCAGCCAAAAAAGAGCCAAAAGGCTCCATCACTGTCCCATAACTGACATGAAGTATTTACCAAGTGGTGTCTTCTCACAAATGGTCCTTTTCCTTTGTTTACTTTACACACTACTAAAAAGCAAAGCATCCCAATAACACAGAGACAGGCAATACTTGAGAATTCTGAGAGAACCATTCGGTATCAAAGAGCACTACAACAGAGGGAAGAAGGATGCTCAGGCCTCATATTTTGATCCAAAATGCTCATATCACATAGAATACTTTCCCAGAAGGTCTCAACAACAATGAGAGGCTGCAGTAGAAACCTTTGTTCCTAGTCTGCATAAATGCAGAGAAGAGAAAAATCCCAACCAACTCCTTAATGAGAAAAAGAAGAAAAGTATTTCTGTTACTTTCTTCTTCCCACTCTGTTTCCAATCCATTTTATTAAGGATCATCAAGCCAAATTTCTATTGAAAAAGGTCTTGGAGAAATGAATCAGTGACTGTAAATAAATAGGTTTGAACAGATATAGTCCTTCTTAGTTATTTCTTCTTTTTGGTAATTTATTTTTATTTTAAAGCAACGTCACAGCTTCCAATAGCAAACCCAGGCCTGTCAGGGACATTCCACTGGGACTGAAAGACTAAACACCCCTGCAGACACAGTATATTCTTCTTCCACTACTACTACTGATTTTTTTTGAATACTGAGGACTTGTCCAGCAGACCCAACTGTATCCAGATATTATCAGGTTTTTAATAAGGTAATCTGGATGATTCTAGAAAGTGCTGAGGTTTTGGGGAGAAGGAAAGTTTGGTTTTGGTTTTATTACAAATTCAAACTGTGTGGATTTTTTTCCAGGCATCATCAGTTACAAGCTGGGTAGTCCACTAGAAAGTTTCAGAAAAGCCTGACAAAAAAGGCAAGTTTATCCCCTTTTTCCCCTGCTATTTTTTCCTACCCTGCCTTAAGAGTGTTGTTATCAACAGGGTAGATTTAAATGAAATCTCAGCCTGGCATCTTGCTGACCTCAATTCCAGCTGGCTAAACCTTTGCAACACAGCTGTCCTTGGCATCTACCAGAGAGCAGACACCAATCCAGCTGCTTGATTACGAAATGGAGAATCTGGTATGAGGAACTAGATCCATTCCACTGTCTGCAACTCTGTTTAAAAGACAGCTTAATTTCCCTCCCGCCCTGGTACTTCACTGACAGGAGCAGGCTTGACATCTCAATCTGGGCAGCACAACACCACAGAGGATACTGTGCCTGCAGGACTGCATATACCACACACTTGAGAAGGAAATGCTACTGCTACCACCAGGTGATGCTTGCTTTAAAGGGACCTCCGAGTTTTAAAGCGCACACCAAAACATCTCAGCCCACTTCCTCATCAGGAAAGGATCTTTTTTTCAGTTGCTTTTTAAAAGTTAAGATAGAACATCAGAGCATGATTGTTATGTTAATAAAGACAAGTTCCAAAACAGTTTAAACAACTGTCGTGTGTCTCACACAAACAGAAGCAGAACAAAACAAAAGCGAGTTCATTACCTGTACTCAAAACACTTTGATTGTCCTCTGTCTTCCCTTCAGTTATGGACTCACTGACAGGATCCCCTTTTCGACTCACAATCTTTGAAAAGCCACTTGAGAGAGAGGAGAAGATGCCCCGGATGAAGTAGCCCTGCTGCTGGGCATCCAGCGAGCGCACGGCTTGCAGGAAGGGCCGGGCATTCCCGCTGCTGGCCGGCGGCACGGGCTCGGACAGAGAGCGCTTGAAGGGAACCCGGAGTGGCCCAGTCCTTGCTGGGAACAGTGTCTCAGGTGGGGCTTGGTGGAGATCCTCAGCACTGGTAACATCCATGCTTGCAGAACTTTTGGCAAGACTTGGGTCATTGCATTCCCCTTTCAAACTGCAGGAGCCCTCTCTTTTGCTTACCCTCCAGGAAGGCCAAGGATGTGTTTGCCACCTGTATGCTCCAAGAAGTTTCTCGGAGTCAAAACTCATCTGTTTATTCAACTTCTTGCGTTTTATTCGGTGGTACCAATGATAGTCCTTCAAGGCAGCTGTGCCAGCATCTTGTTCTGACAAAGATCTTCTGAAGGTCCTAGGAGAAAGACTGTGATGCTTTTTGAAAGCACTCATTTTCCACCCTTTGAATTCTGGCGCTTCACTTACATTCCTTGTTGCTTAGTAGTCACGTAGCTGTGGTTCCTCACTTACCATTTTACATCCCCAGTTACTTTGTGCATGGCTGTGAACTGCAAAACAGCAGAGGTTCTTCCTGAAGACCTTGAGCACCAATCCCAGAACCAGGTATTCCTACATCTTCACAAGAAGGATGTGCCCTCACCTGTAGCACACCGACTTCTAACAGCACACAAAGCCTTGCTGAGCTTGCTATCACTTCCTGGGCTATCACACTTCTGCATCAAGCTCTCAGGAAATGACTGAAAGAGCCCAGCAATGAAAACCCACAGTGCTCTTCTGTGCTGATCACACTTCACTTTTTTCAGTCTACACTAAAGGTTTGGTTAAAATAAAAAGGAATGTGAAAGTCCTTTGCTCTAGAGATGCAGCAATGTCTCAGAAAAACGTTGAAAAACTGCAGTACTCAAATAAGAGTCATGCATGTGTTTTTCAGTTAATAGCAAAGTATATTGCTACACATATTTAAGTACAGAGTTTCTATTTACCACAGGTATATGGTATCACTTAAGAGTACCTCAGGGCTGCCTTTTAGAGAAAGGTAACAGAGGCAGATTCATCAGAAACTAGTGCTGTAAGCAAAGGAAAGCAAAGGAAAGAGGAGGAATAGAAGAAGGGGAACAAACCCTGCAACTCAATGCAGGGAGAGTGTAAATACACTGAAGGGAAATAAGTAAAGAGGAGGAGAGAAGGGATCAAGAGGGTGGGTGGGACTTCACCAAACACAGACCAAAGGGAAGGGTTTGAGGCATGGCAAACAGAACAGGGCAGCAGGAAGATACTCCTTTTTCTCCTCCCTCTTTCTCCCCTTTTTAGCAGAATAGAGATTATTTTTTATAAATCTAGTTGCAATAAATGAGATGGAAAAAATAGTCCTATCTGTTTAACCAAGAGGAAAAAACCCTCTTGCCTTCACTACAATTTAAGAAACAGCTGACCGTTCTAAAATCGCATAAAGAAAATATCCGCTGGTGAACGAAGGACATGCTTGCCAAGTTTTAGAGCAGAAACACTTAAATCTCGAGTCTACTCAAATCCCTGAAAATAGGGGGTTTATAATGGAAATGCTGACACACCCTTGGCAATAAAGTAACAATGAAAACTACTCCACTGGTTAAATAAAATGATTATCTGGTCTGGCAGACCAATAAAGCTTAACTGACCCACTGTGGGATCCTGCCTTTAAGCAAGGCTGCATTCATCAGCCAGAGTACATTCCTGACAGCTGCAGATGCAAAAACTTCCTTACTTATGTGTATATATGGGAAAGGGTATCACTGCTCCCTAGAACAGAGGGGGAGTTACCATAAAACCTCCTTCAAATCAAAAACTCATTTTTCTACTCAGTAGCAAGTTAGACTTTTCAATTATAAACGACAGAAGCAACTTTCTGGAAATGACTATGTTTAAGATATCACAACAAATAACTCCAGAAACAAAAACAGTTCTGTCACTGCAATGCAACCAAAACATCAAATAATGATGCTGCCTCTTGTGCTTTGTCAACATCACGCTGCTCAGAGCATAAGTCTGAAATTAATGACAAAATGTACCTATACCACAACTCTGCTACAATTTCCATCTAGAGCAATGAAGTTTCAAAGAACCACAAGCAGTGAACACAGAGATACTGGTACTCCCATGAAAATGAGACACAGACTCCACCTGAAAAAAGTTAGCTGGCTTTTGTCTTCTGCTTCTTGATCCCTGGGGTTGCTGATCACCTTTGGTTGCAGCTCATCTGGCCCCATGGACTCACACAGGCTCTTTAATGTAACTCCTGACTTGACTCTCACATATTGCTGGTAGCTGCTCTTGATCCCTTTCACCAAGCACAGAGGCCTGGGTGTCCATGTTTTCAAGACTGAGGCAAACACAGAAGCACTGAGAACCCCAGTTTTAACTGGATCCGCTGTTACTGGGTCCCCCACCCATTCCAGCAATGGGTTCTCCTCCTTGTTGAGCCTTTGCTGCTAATGTGGCAGCAGTGCTTTGACCAATGCTTTGAATTAGGCAGGCTGGTAAGCAAGCTTCATGGAACTTCCAGGAGTATGAATAAATCTGATGGGTGATGATGTGGTTCACTCCAGTGGCACAAGCCATAATCATTAGGGAAAGCTGAGAATGTGAGGCAGGTTTCTGGTCAGCTCTGCAAGCCGTGTTTTACACAAGTTTCCACTAACACACTGACATCTCTTTTTGGGCTGGAAGCACAGAAGGGCAGGAGAGGACAGAAAATGCAGACAGATGGTGCAGGAGCTGAAGAACTCCTGGGGTTGCTTGCTGTGGATTTCTAGTGTGCTTTATAACTCCTGCTGATCTCTGCCATGCTGGGCACCCACAAAGATCATGCTCTTGAAAGAGCCCTTGGAGAGCCCTTACCTGCCCTGTCAGAGCACTTGGTACCCCTGAGGAATGACTCAGCTTGGATAATACAACCCCAGCTGCACCAAAGCAAGGATTTAGCACAACACCACTTTGGAGAGGACAGAACTTTAGGCAAGACACCAGTCTCTGCATGAGGACAGAGATGATCACCAGGAGTCTCCCCTCCTTTTTCATCACCACCCTGTGGTGATGATGGTGATTCTGTACCGTACAGAAGTACGGTACTGTACTGTACTGTACTGTACAGAAAGGTCCCTCCATCCCCTTCCAAATACAGTTGGCATTGCATTGATCACAGACTCACAGAGACCACCCATTTCAGCAAGGGAACACACAGAAAGATTAACCATGTCTCAAGTTACAGCATGAAGCAACATGCAAAACCAGTTACGGGGTTAACTGCTACTCAAAACTATTTTTATCGGTGTGGCCAGGGGTTGGACCACAGCTCTGTACAGACCTAACAATACAGAGAAAGGCTTCAATAAGCACTCTACGTGAAGCCCAAGAACATCAAAGTCACAGTTTAGTTTAAGTTTGAATAATATTAAGAAGGCTTTTTACTTTTTTTTTTTACTTCTGATTTCACTTTTTATGTCATGTTACCACTGCTCAGAAAAACATATTTCATGATCAAAGGAAAGTTACCCTTAGCCTAGCTGAGGTTTCACAGTGTACTCTAGGCAGGGTAAAAGGATCCTTCTCAAAGTGCTTCTAAAAAGGCAGACAAGGTTTACATGTTCATGAACATACAAACACTGACAGACAAGTTTGCTTAGTCTACCAATAAGACTGTTCTTTTAAATAACTAACTCAAAAATTTCAGCCTGGGCTTCGAATCAAACTGATCTCTCCCTTCCTTACACACATCAGCAGCAGCAATGATGACATTCAAAAAACCCTTTTGTCTACACAAATTCAATGCCACTGAGTTAAAATTGGTCTCAAGTGGCTCCAGAATTTCTTGTGTCCATTGAGCACTCAGGTGAGTAATCCAGAAGGCAGAACTTTCTCCTTGATCCGCAGTCCAGTTGCTCAGGCTCCAGTCCAGTCCTTCCAGAGCAGCAGTTTATCCTGGGAAGCATTTCACAGTCTCAGTATCACAAAGAAATCAGCTTACAGCAGTAACTGCCATGGTATTAGTGATGTGAGATCCCCAGCTGTACTGAGCCACCCACGCAGCTGCCAGCAGGTAAAATAATGTCAGGGGAAGAAACGAGTTTGTCAATTAAGCTGAGAAAATCCTGAAATATTTTCACTCTTGTTTTTAATACCAACTGCCTACAAAAGTGATCCTCCACTAGTAAATTTTCCTCAGTTTTCTTTTTTTTTGGTAGTGTTTGCAGTTCATTGTGCCAAATCATTCATTTAGCTTTTCAGAAAATTACTATTTTCTTCCTAACAATCCAGTCACTTAATCATCACATTTGACATGTTTAACAGCATTATATTTCACTGCTCCTAGATATTGAAGTAATTT
This sequence comes from Anthoscopus minutus, assembly GCA_013399455.1. Taxonomy (NCBI): domain Eukaryota; kingdom Metazoa; phylum Chordata; class Aves; order Passeriformes; family Paridae; genus Anthoscopus; species Anthoscopus minutus. The sequence goes on from VWYI01023233.1 coordinate 127,640, forward strand.
ATGCACAAAATGCAGATTTGCTATGTTGGAATGTAGCTGTATTTCAGCTTTAAGATTGTATTGAGAAAACAGTCTTTCTTAACTTTATAACATTTCACAGAAAATATACACAAACAGCCTTATGAAGAGCATATGAAGATAAACGTTTGCCAAGGGCCTCCTGTGTGGCAATTCTGCTCTCGACCATTCAGCTTTCCAAAAAAACTACCCAGCTCTGCTGCATGAAGCTTCAGTAATTTCTCAGAGTACATTGTTTAATAAATACTATCAGCCAATTAAAAAAGTAAAAAAGAAATACCACAGAAAACCCCAAGTGCACCATTGCCAAGCTGCTGGAAGAAGGAGAAGCTGGCTCTGATGTTACAAATTAATGTTTAATGCTTGTTTGCTCTCTGGAAGTTGTCTAGCACTTGAGTAAAGGCACTACAATGTGCAAAATTTGAGTTCATAGTTTATATTGTAAAAAAAGGATGAATTGCAATCTCCCATGACCTAACTGCTCCATTCTAAACTAGTTTTAGATGAAACAAACTTACCAGCTTCTCATTTTTTACCAAAACATGGAGGGAAAAAGGGTAAAGAAGACAGTTAAAAGAAAAAAAATAAAAACAAAACCAAAATTCCACATAACCACCAACATCCATGATAAACGCTGAACATTTTTTCACCACACTTGGTTTCAAGCAAGTCCTCTCTTTTAATTGAGAAAAGCAGCAGGCTAAGCAAATACTTCTGAAAAGATCCCAGCTTAAGTCCCCAACAACCAGCCATCAAATGAGCTTTAACCTGTAGAAATGTAAATCAAATTCCACCCTGTATCCTCCCTGGAGAAATCAGAGGAATAGAGAGGGTCAGGGACCCTGGATTTAGCAGTCTAGCTCCCCTTAGTTATTTTCCCATTTAAACTATGCCAATGCTCAGTGCATTGGAACAGTTTGTGGAGGAATAATCAATATATAAAGCAGGAATGAACACAAAATTTTTCCAATTGACCCAACTTGACATGTAGTTAAATAGCACAGAACATGAAAGATTTTTCCTTCCCTTTAAATTAGAGACTTTTCAAAATATTAAGTTTTGTTTATGCAAGACTAAGTAATTAATGACCTAACATCCCCTTCCCATCTCCTATCACCAAGATGCATCTGTTTCCCCCTGCAACATTTCCTGCAGGTGGATATGACTTTTCCTCAGCTCAGCACAGACCAGTGCACCTGACTTACTCAGCCTCTTAATATTTAGTGCTAATTAATGTTCAGAAGTTACACAGAGAACGAATGAAACAGCACCTTAGAAATTGCTGCATTTAGGGTTAGAGTGACTGGAAGAGTGAGGCTTGGAATTGCTGTGTCTGGAAGACAGAGATCCTTTACTGAACCCAAACTAGAGCCCCTGAGAGCAAAGCTGCCATGTGTGCCTCTCACAAGCCTGGAGCTGGCCAAGCCTTCCAGTGACCACAATGCAAGCTCACCTGTCCCACATAAATCAAGCTATGCTGTTTCCACTATCCCTATGCTGAGACTGAAGTGCCTCTGAACAAGTTAAATGGTAATATCAGAGCACCTCATTTGCCCCTAAATTTGAGTGCCAAGGCAGGCTGTAAGTGCTGTCCCTGCCCCACGATTCCAAGCCCAACCTGTTACTACAGCAAGCCAGCCTGAGTCAATTCTGCTTTTGCCATGGTCTAGTTTCTGAAGGCAGGTACTGAAAACTCTTCAAGATGCACAGGAATTTCCACCTGAATATGAGGAAGAACTTCTTCACTTCTTCACACACTGGAAGAGACTGTCCACAGAGGCTGTGGAGTCTCCCTCACTGGAGATACCCCAGACCTGTTTGGATGCAATTCTCTGTTTTGTGCTCTGGGATGACCCTGACTGAGCAAGAAGGCAGGATCAGATGACCCACTGTGTTCCCTTCCAACCTAATGCAGTGATTCTGTGATTTTTGCCCTCTAATTCCCCGGCATAATCACTACAATTTCTCTGCTGATACAAACTCCCCATGTGAAAACCTGCTGGTTTCATTTTTCCATACTGTTTCTGTGATCTGCACAAGAAGCTGCTATAGCCCTGTCAACTGAGCAGAGAAGAGAGAGATAATATAAATTTATGAGATGCTGGGCTTTGGATGGATGCCAGGAAACGTTAGCAAGAAAATTCCATTTCAATACATCGTGAATAAACCTGTAGAATGGTGATGCCAGGTTTTAATTGCACTAGCAATCGTTTGTTGTTGTTGACGACCAAACACAGCTCGTGCCAAGTTTCAAGGGCCATAAAAACATACATTTAAGAGCCAGCCAGACACAGACAGAGGCTGAGCCCTTATGCAGCTGCCAGCCACCCCAGCCAGCCAAGGATTTTAGTAACATGCACTGGTGCAAATAAATAAATGCATGACCTGGAGGTAAACACACCAGCAGCTCCTCTGCAGCATGGAGAAGCTTAACAGCAGAATGACCTGAGCCCCTGGAGGAGGACAGCTGCACTGAACTACCTCACTGTCAACTTCTGCAGCTCTACAAACAAATCAATATGTTTATATAAATATACAAACTTCAGCTGCATAAAGAAAAAAAGCACTTATGCCCAGTCTGACATAGACTTCCATTGCTTCATGATTACAGGTTAGGCTTAGTACCATCAGAAATATCATATACAAGCTATTCATTTCAGTTTTTAATAGCCTTGTTTTTCAGCAGGCAAAATTCACTTCCCATCACCCCTCTTCATTCCCAACTGAAGTGTTTGGGATTTTTGTGGAGAGAGTGGGAAAAAAATCATTACTGCTGCAATCTTAAAGCAAGGGTTTTACCAGCAAATCACAGTTTTATTGCTAGATGTGATCCCTGTGTTCATCAAACCGACTGCAGCCTAAACTACTAGAGGAGGAAATATCATTATGGTATATAGGCAACTTAATGGATAAACATCCCAGAAATGAACTTGGTAACTATGCCCACATAGCAGGTGCATTTATTCGAACTTTCCAGCCTTTATTTTTATCTAACTAGAAAGGAACATATCACTGAAGACTGCTGCAAAAATAAGACTTACCAGCTCCCCACCAAGGATGTTAGGAGCTGGGTTTGCAATTCCATTCTGTATATTTTTTAATTAGTTGCTGTAACTGTTTTTTTTTTTAAACTTATTTATCATCTTTTCTTATTTTATTTAATTATCTTATTTTATCCTTTTTAGAGTGAATAAACTGTATCAAAAACTTCTTCACACAACACTAGTTTTGTAAACACATACTAAAAGCTTCTCAAACACTGGAAATCCCACTGTAAGGGCCAACTGGCAGCAAAAGATAACCACCAGCTAATTGACAACAGTCTTCAAAATCACTGGAGAGTGTACTCTTACAGTGTATATAAATAAAGAACTTAAGCAACAGGCATAATTGAATTCTTGCATTTATCATTTAACTACCACCAGTAATAGAAATAGTCTGTCTGCTCTGACAACCTTTCAGACTGAATCCAAGCATGAGCCCAAAACTGCCAAGTCCATGTCCCTAGACAGCAAAAGACAAGGAACAATTTACAAATCCAGAATTATTTTAGGCTCTAAATTTAGGTAGGGAAATTCTTTGAGCTGGATGTGAACTATCCTAACACCCACCTTGAATCCCCATTGGAATGCTGTGTTAATATCTGCAAATTAAAATGCAACAACTGACAACAAATCAGTGACAGCTGGAATTTAGGATTAAACCTTCATCTAAACAGAGAAATAAACTCCAGAGAGGAAAGATGAAACATCCTAGTATCTCAAAATGCCAAAAATCTGAAATTAAAACACTTAGCAGTAGCATGGAAAAAGTGTCTGTGAAAAATTCCAGGCACTATAGCATTGCATTGAGAAAGCAGTAAAAGAAACAACAAAAAATAAATTTAAAAAATGATGGGGGTGAGAGGGGAAGAAAAAAGAGCATTTCTTAAATGCAGATGACCTTCTAACTAGCAGAGTTTTCTCTGCACAGGTTGTCTGTCAGGAACAGCCTTGAATCAGTGCAGAAGCCACAAGTCAGGGCCAGTGATGAAGAGCTGGAATGAAGATGAGCCTGCTGCCAGCCAGTGCCAGGCCTGGAGGAGATTCCAGCACTGGCAACAGAGCCAAGGCATGAAGCAAGGTGACCTGCAGGCACCAGAACAGCATGGAGAGAGAAAGAAGCACACTCTCTTCCACTGAACCTCTGTGCTTGCAATTTGAAGAATGATTTAAAATGTCCAGTGTAGGACATGGCTCGTGACACGCCACGTGATCTCTGAGGCATGAACCTGTATGTCCTAGCACTGGCCTGAGAATTTAAATGTACAAAAAGAGTCTCTCCCCAAAAGGAAAAGATACAGAAGAATTTCAAGCTTTGAAGGGACAGGAAGGAGGGAGGAAGAGAAAGAAGAATTTTCTCTTTCAGAGACTATTTAAGGAACTAATTTGTGACACGTGCATGCACTTCCTCACCACAGGACAAAACAAAGAAGTGAACATTGTGAAGCACAAGTCATTGCATCCCAGGCAGGGTCCCCAGCCACCAAGGCCACCCTCAGAACTGCTGTGGGTGTCAGCTGAACATGGAGCCCCATCCTCCAGCAAGCCATGCACAAGCACTTCATCTCTTTTGTGTCTTTTCATTCATTATTATGATAGCAGAGATCACTTCTGTTTCAAGTTCCAAAAATGACTGGTTTTGTTTCATTAGGTGCGAACACCAGATGACCAGAACTGCCTTTCCCTGAGGTCAGTTCTTCCCAAATTGAGCACAACTCCATTTGTAAGTCTGTGTGAGCAGTACTTTCAATAGGCAGCCACTGTTAAGCAATCTCTTTAAAAAAAAATACATTCTCAATTCTTTTCATTGCAAAAAAATGAAATTTTAACCAAAAGGTTTAACAGAACCATGAAAAAAACAAAGGAAACAAACCCCACAGAACTGCATCCTTTTGCTTAGAGCAAAATCCTCTCCAGTTGACATTTTTGAAATGCCCTTGTTTTGTTTTCTCACTTCATCAGTAAAAAGGAAAATGAGCTGTTATTTGCTATTTTTTTCCTTAACCACACTAGCACTGTTTGCAAACTATGCTCCATCCTCACCAAGCAGCATGGAACTGCTGTGAACAATAAAGTCTGACTTTAAAATTGTACCTTGAACCAACCTGCCAACAAGTCCAGAATATTTGCTTTAAGTACAAAACACAAAGGCACTCCAGATTTTATAAAGACAAAAGCAACCACCAGAGTTAAACTAAATTAATGAGCATGAGTATTCCAGTTCCAACAGACAGGACAGCACCCCTCTGGCACCACTTAGGAGCTTGTTATAATCTCTGCCTTATAAAGAGATTTTTACACATATACTCATATACCAGTGAGACATAAAATCAGGATGTAATCAAATCTCCACAGTTTTATGTACAAATCCCTTGGAATTTCAAGCTTCAAAACCAAATGTGAATAACTGCATCTATTTTCTAATAAAGACCACGTGCTCTGGGGCACAAGTACACAAGTTTTCAAGAGCTCTGCATAATATTTTTAGAGGTATTTCTACTTCAAATAAGCAATCCAGTTAAGCAGAGATAAACACGCACACACATCGGTGACCTTGTTTAAACAATGCATCAATCACTGTGATAAATCTGGTTGCCAAATCTATATATAGACTTTCAGGAAAAAACAAGAGAGTTTGAGTAGAAGAGGCCTTTTCCTATTTACTGTTTACCTAATTATCCAAATGAATGTGCAGTTTGGCCTCTCTCCCCTTTTTGACCACTTTCCCACTGGGAGCCAAGAGAGCTCTGGCTGTTACTGGAATCACAGCGTGATCCGGCACATTTGATGCTCTGAGTGCACTTGGTGCAATTTCAAAGCTTGTCTCACAGTTTGGGTATGTGCACACTCTGCTTCCCCCAGCCAGCCTCATGCCTGACACAAGGCAGATAGGCACTGCAGGACTGAGTCACTGCCATAGAAACAGGCTTTTTATTTTTTTAAAAATTTTTATTCAATTTATTTTTTTTTAATTTTATTTTTTTTCAAATGAAGGCATGAGACGAAGAAGAAAAACTCCATTCAAAACCCACCCAACTTTGGGTGCCCAAGCAGGAAATGAGGGGAGGAGGGAGGGAGCACAGGGCAAAAGGAGTAGGAGAAAGTTCTTCTATTCAGGATTATATTTTTAGACTATTACTAATTTTGTTTTGTCACTGGGCTACAGAAGCTAGACCTGTGTGAATTAATGCAGCATTATCCTTTCTAATTTTTGCTCAGGCCAGGCTGCAGTCTTAACCTAATCTCCTTACATGGGACATGGCAGGACATTTGTTCCCCATGCCCTGCTGAGGCTCCTCTATTTCTACCAGATATTCCTGTCTGCAGCACACATCCAGCCTGCTATTCTCTCTCATCCCCAAAGCATGTGAAAAACAAGGAGAATTCCCCCTTTTTGTGTTTGGAAGCAAAAATCTTTGCACTGAGGACACCAAACCTGAAATCCTGATTTGTGAAGTAAACTATCTTCGTTTAAATGGGATTTATAACCACAACATATGGGAAGGACCACTAGAAATGCTTTTCCTTCCTGCTAAAAGTACTCACATCTTAAAGTATCTTTGCCCTTCTTGATTTAAGGACATTTATAAGCCAAATTTTGCTGGGCAGGCTGAGGCTAGAGGAGAGAAATCCGTGCCCTCTAGTCCATGCTCTCTTTTAGTCTATAATAGGCATCCCATTGATTCTTATTATTTTCAAAGCAAGTTAGTTTTAACTTGTAATTTTTAAAATAAGTTTCTGTTCACAGATGTCATTATTAGGGTTATTGTCAAACTATTTTTTTATTTCCTTTCCCCATGTTTGCACAGCACAGGCCCAACCCATTCGTGACTTCCCTCCCTGGATGCAAGTTGCCACACATAGATCAACTACACAGAAATACAATGACTTAGAGCAAAGAAATCATTTGGGAAAAAACAAAGATATGGACCTCAACTTATTTATAAATATCTTCAAAAAGGAGCCTGGAACATCCCACCCCAGGCTGGCAGTGCACAAGGCAGAAGTGGTGGGGAGTGGCAAGGGAAGAGGCAGACAGACAAGGACTTGATTTTTTGTCTTATTAAAGTTTTGTTTTAATCTTCCCAGAAAAACAAGAAAGGGCAGGAAATCCTCCAAATTTGGCATTCCCAACACCACCTCTTTAGAGGAACACAAGTTCCTTACTTCCTGTTCCCTCCTCACTTCACAGCAGTGAGGACAGAGCAGGACAATGCCAACCTCAGGAATGCTACAAACACAGAAGAAGCCCTGTAAGTCAACCCTGTGCCAAACTGGGGTATTTCTATTTGCTTCTATTCCATCCTAATGCATCCAGGTTTTTTAACTATGAAAACTCAGGTCAGGTCTTAAGAGTCACTAAAGCTTCTCCTCCACTTCTCATCTCTAGACCAAAGATTAACTGGGCAAGCCTCCTGCAAAATAATCTCTTCTCTGACCATCAGCAGCCGGAAGAATTTGGGGGTAGAGATGGTTAAAAAGGAAGGAAGGATGAAAGGAAAAGATCCCAAGGCTCAGAACAAACCTCTCCCCACCTGCAACCTTGATGCAGGGAAAGGAGGGGACACAGGGACCCAGTTGGTGCTTCTCCTGCTCACACCAGGCATGGAAAAGTATGAAAGGTGATGAACACAGAAAAATCTCCTTTCCAGCCCTCAGACTACAGCTTTGGAGTAGCTGTGCCCTCCTGCATGTCAGCCAGTGCCAGGCACAAACAGCTTTAGGCTAAAAGGTGTAGGGGCACAGGACTGACACACAATGTTGAGACCCATGAGAACCTGCTGTGGTTTCACCATCATGCAGCTGGCATGATGTCCAGCAACAGGGGCCAAAACTCACCTCCCTGTACAAATGCACATTCAGGGACAACTGAAACCAACATAAAATCAAGTTTCTCCTGTCTGAAAAGCAATCAAGTATATCAAACCCTTCTTTTACCTCCTTGACTGTCCAGAAAACTGACTAGGAAAACTGATCAGTTACTCTCAGGAATAAACTGTAATAGAAGACATGAAAAAAAAGGGCAAATCTGAGTTTATCTTCTTAAAATAGAAATCCCTCGAGAAATATAATTTGCTGCAATTAAATAGAAAAAGCCAATCCTCAAGATAAGCCTTAAGAAATCACCTTGAGAGTTTAATAAAATGTGTTTTGGGGGATTTTTCAGTGCATCTGTTAATGCATTTACCTGGCCTGTCAAACATACTACTGAAGTTCTCACACCAGATGAACACAGCAGCCAGAATAGAAAGTGGGCAAGACAGTCTGGGACCACTGAGCAAACTGCTTCAATAAAGAGGGCTTGAATAATTAATTATTACACTAGAAAGAAGTCTCAGGTCTCAGCTTGTATCATATAAAACTTTACTGAACTTATATGCAAAAAGAGAGGAGGTTTAGATTAGATATTGGGAAGAAATCCTTCCCTGTGAGGGTGGGGAGGCCCTGCCACAGGGTGCCCAGAGAAGTTGTGGCTGTCCCTGGAGGTGTCCAAGGCCAGGCTGGACAGGGCTTGGAATAACCTGGGATAGTGGAAGGTGTCCTGCACATGGCAGGGGTTGGAACAAGATAAGCCCTAAGGTCCTTCCAACCCAAACCTTCTGGGATTCTATGATAAATTCACCTACCAGATGCAGCAATGTCACCGTGGGAAGCTGCACATCTGCCATTTAACTTGGATTCAGACTCTCACAGATGAACAAGAAATTAGTGATACCAAACTGCCTGAAAAGAACTGATAATAGTACAGATATTTAATGTCCTACAGTAAATATACAGTTGCTTCTACACTTTTAAAAATTTTACTTGTTGATCTCTAAAACAACTCTTATTCAGTCTTAAGATAAAGAGTTATCTTAACAAGCTCTCTTTTGAGTCTGCATTTTAAGTCATTCCTGTCTGGATCCCTAAAGATTAGATGCAGGCCATATTTCTGGTGCACAGAAGGCATGAGCTCCTCTTTTCTCTATTTTCTTATTTTCTTTGTTCCCCATCATCCACACATGATGTTCCCCAAGCAGCTGTGAAGTGGAATGCTCTGTTCCCAGAGCCAACACCATGAGTCACTGTGTACTCACAAGTCAGGGTACAAGATCTCCCAACACTTTTCCCCCCAAATTCCAACCACTTTGCAAACTTTCATTATGCCTAAATTAAACAGCTTTTGTTATCAAGTGAATAAAAATTCACCCCCCTGCCAAGCCACTAAACCACATTTAAATGGTAGAATATACACCCAATTTAGCATTTCTTAGTGGTTTAGGTGGGAATTCAGGTATGCAGAGAATGACTCTGCAAAGCTGCAATGGTCATCTTGACAGAAGGAGGATAACTAAGCCTGTGAAGTTCAGAGAGAATCAATAACTCAACACTTATGGGATCTCAGAAGTACAGGCAAATGCCAGCAAATCCAAAACTCACTGGGATCCTAAACCCTGCAGGAGCTCTGGCTGTGAGCTGACCCTGCAGGAGCACTTTGTTGTTCTGAGCTGTTCAAAACCTTTCACTCTGGTGCTTGTGGTTTTACAACTCCACAGTTTCAAGTGTCTCATCAAAGGAACCTGTAAGCAAAGGTGGGAGGACACAAATACCTCTTAAACTGGCTTTGTTAACTAACCAGTCTGCAGTGGAATTTGAAGTCTGCAAGAAGTTTACCAGAAATAGTGCATGATTTATGCAGAGATGATTGCACATCAATTTCTTATTCAGAATCTTTGTCACATTCACTGGGGAAAAAGTTGAGTTTATTTCTGTCCTTCATTCTTCTACCCTACTGGGTTCCTTCAATTACTTTTCTCACTTACTCTCCTCTGTTCTTCCCATGCAACAAACCATCAAACACAGCCAATAAATGGATTAAATCCCACAAGCTTTCCTGTTGTAGTCACTGTACTTTTCACAGCTGAATAGTCCATATGCATTCAATTCCCATTTACAGGGACTGATCACTGAATTGGAGAGTTTGTCCACTTGCACCTCCTGCTTTCATCCTATTTTTAAAGTCCTTCTTATAATCACAACTCTAGACTATCAAATGAATCACAGTTCAATAGATTCAATATTGCAAAAAATTTCCAGTCCAACACCAACTTACATTTTCTCTTTTCAAAGCTGATAGAAGCTGCAGCTCTTTTATCATTAAGACCTCTAAATTTTGTACTACATAGATATTAAGGGAACTTCTGAATGAGCCAGAAGGTGGCAATTTCTGGGTAATCCCACCAAAGCTAGAAAAAGGCAGGGAGAAGGGAAATCACTGCTCTTACATTCTTTTCCTATTATTAAATGTAATACAATTAAATGCAAGGGTTTCTTGTAAAATAACTCAATACAATCACCACAAACTACACTAAAGAGAAAATTAGTCAGAATTTATGCAGTAATACAGAAGAGAATAGTGACACACAACACAATGTCTCACCAAAGGATGAATAAATGTGCATTTAAAGCTCAGAAACTTAGAACCAGAAATAAGAGGGGAAACAAGACAGAGAGAGAAAGGGCAAGGGAGAGAAGGAAGAAACATGTGCTCATTAACTCAAGAGCTTAACTCCAGAGATTCCAGAAGGAGTAAAGAAGCAGCAGAGAGATTCCAGTGCAGCAGTTTCTGACACAGACAGGTCATTTACCTCACCATACACATCTGATGTATGTGCTCTTGAAATCTGACAGGTAGAAAGCTGCAATTCAGCAAGAACAGGTATTTAAAACACCCAGGAAAAAGCTGAATTTAGCTCAAAGAAGAGGCCACTGCCAATGACTGCCCCAGAAAGCACCGGGCCATGGCAAAAGTTTCATACAGGGACTTTTAAGACTTTAAAATCTACAGACACAATCAGGAAATAAATTTGTCTTTTTTCTGACTAGCCTAATTATAACTTTCAACCCCAGAGTTACTTTCAGTATTCACAAAACTCAGTTTAAATTTACTCTTCCCACTATCTAAGCTATCATCTAATTTGTTATCTCCTCTCAGGCCCTACTAAAACTGAAACTGGAAACCTCATTTTCAAAACTAATTAGCTACTGTTACCTGATAACAACCCTCAGGATTACAAATTTAATCACTGAATACACTGACAACTGAACCAAAATATTTCCAGTGTTTATACCAGCAGCAAGAATTAGTGTTTTGTCATGTCAGAAAGTGACTGCAAATTTACCTCCACAAGGAAAATGACTGGAACAATACAAATAGCAGTCTCTTACTGAAGAGAAGATACAGAGATACAAGAAGAGGAAAAAGGTTACTTTTAATATAAGGTAACTTCAGAGACAATAAAATTTATTACCAAAGTGATTTATTGGTAATGCAACTTTTTTTTTTAGAGGCTAAAATATTTTCATTATTAAAAAACAAATACATATATATATGTATATATAAAGTTCCCAGAAAACAGAAATAGGAACTTACTAAGATTTTTTTACTTTATATGGCTCAATTTCCTCTCCCTCCTGCAATTATCTGTCTGCAGAGGAAATAGCACACAATGTTCTGTGCCTGGCTAGGAGGTTCATAAGAGCAATGAATATACAAGGTAATACCATGTTATTTTTAAACAGATTCTTCTATTTCTTCTTTTGTTGTTGTTTGTTTTTAAAGAATATTAAAAGCCTTTCTGCAGACAGGATTCTGATGGCTCCATGACAGAAGAATGCAGGACTGCTAAAATGCAAAACAGATTTAGAATATTTCTGACACCTGTGCTGCAAGGCTGTCATTAAACAAGATACTTTTCGGAGTAAATATGTTCTATAATGTGTTCCCTTGAATGGGCAGCATAAATGTCACTGCACTCAGGTGATTGAATCCATCCTGAAACTCCCTGAGCCATGGGTCCTGATCTGGCAGCTCAGGGGCTACCACCCTTAAAAGCCATACTGAAAGGCAAAGGTCCCTGATACATCAGCACTCTCAGACAGAAGATATTCCTGATGCTTAAATAAGATTACCTGAGATCCCTGTTGCTACCATTATTTACCTGCCAACAGACAGAAATGTAAAGATGGTGCAACCATTAAGACTGTTACTTTTTTGCTTTTTGAGAGCTTTGATGTGACAACTTGAAAGTTCATTTAACAGCTCCTTGCATCCACTGCCATTCTGCAGAACCTCCAGGTGACATGGCAGCATCAGCTGTGGGGATGCAGCTGAAATAAGGGGTGTCATAGTTAGAAAACAAAGGATACTGCTTAGCTAAGTCCTTCTCGATAAGTTTTTGCCACTCTGCTGTTTTAATGTGGTGAGTTTCCCATTCAGTTTGTATTTTTATATAAGACAAACAATAATGTTCAAGAACAACCAATTTCAGTTGACTTAAATGTCTCTTCAGCAAGGACATGGCTCAAGCTTAATTTAGTTTACCCGAGATCCAAACAACACTTTGCATTTTTTCTGCAGTTGTATACCCCAGCAGACAGGCAAATTAAAGACTATTTAAAAGTAGCAGGGATCTCAAGAGAGGAGAGAGAAATCCCGCAGCATTTGTTAGGCTGGCAAAATGCCATTTGCCAATTTGGACCATGACATTTTAAAACCTTTTTGTTTTAAATAAAGATCAAAACCTTAGGAAGTTCAGTTTCACCACCACTTCATGAAGTGCTCACAATTTCTCCACCATAACCAACCTTAAGCATATTTATACATTAATAGGAGTCATTAAAAATATTTCATTGTATTAATACATTACATTCTCAAGGGGTCACTTAAAAACCTACTGTCTCAAAGTATGTGGAATAGAAGTCCTGCTGAAATAGTATCTGATCACATCTGTTCTTATACAAAAGTCACCACTTAGAAGTCCCTTTTAAAGTCTGATATTTCATGTAGTTCATTAATCCTGAAATCTCTGAAAGCTGCTGTTAGTTGTTGCTGGCTAATGAAATGCATAATTTTTGACCACAAACAGATGATCACTTTAAGATCTCCTTCATGTAAATCTCTCCCTAACAACTAAGAATGGAAGAAAATATTATTTTTTAATGACATGAGAAGCACTAAGTAAAGAAGAATGGTCATGAGACAAAGACTTTACTTAGTAAAGATAAAATCAGCATCTTTTGCAGCAGACTTTTTCTGCCAAAATTACATGTGACAACACAGAATAAGGTGTAAATCTGTATTTTTGCTGCTCCCCATACCATAAACACTAGAAAATAAATACTGTAAGTGTCCTTTATGCTTCTTTGTTATGGTTCCTTCCTACACCATTTCTTTTTCCATCTGACTGCTAATTGCAGTGGTCCTTTTATCCATGGACTGGTATGGAGACACGGGCAGCAGGCTGGGATTATGGAACTGAGATCCCAGCACTCAAACCCTGCAAATACAGAAACCAGACTGGCTTCAAGCACGTGCTTTCCCTGGGGCAGAATGAGTGCCAGTATTTATTCACCCTATCCAAGTGCTTTTTCAATGGGTGCACTTGTTCCAGGATCACATTCCCTTCACCTCATTCTCCCAGCATCCTCAACTTCCTAACATCCTGCAGGCATTTAAAAAACCCATTTAACACACCTCCCCACAATGTAAACAGTGGGATTTAAGGAAGAAAAAATCCAAAACAACACAGCTCTCCAGGGATTCTGAAATCATGCTGAAAGTTATCAAAGCCAAGACTATTTACATGTTGCCCTACTGCCTGTGTTTCCCTCGACAAAGAATTGTGCTTTCAAACACTGATGAACTAAAACTCTGAAGAAATGTACACAAGGTATGCACACAAAGTAAATGTGTGCTGTAGTCACTTAATACCTGCTATTAAAAAACCCCTCTGTTAATTCTCAAACTGACTTTTTCTTTAAGCAAAAGTTCAACTAGAATAATTCCATTCTCCTTATCCCTGAAACAGGTAAAAAGGGCCTAGAAGAGACCTGGAGAGAGACTTTTGACAAGGGCATGTAGTAACAGGACAAGGAGGAATGGCTTCACACTGACAGAAGATAGGGTCAGATCAGATATTGGGAAGAAATTCTGTCCTGTGAGGGTGGTGAGGCCCTGGTACAGGTTTTCCAGGGAAGCTGTGGCTGCCCCATCCCCAGAAATGTTCAAGGTCAGATTCGAGGAGACTTGGAGTAACCTGGTCTAGTGGAAGATGTCCCTGCCCATGGCAGGGAGGTTGGAATGAGATGATCTTTAAGATCCCTTCCAATCAAACCATTCTGGGGTTCTACAACATTTGTTTTCACTCAGCTTCTTTTTGTAAAGACTGGTTAATTTACCCTAAGTCCCAAGCTATTTATAGAGAGATGAAGGAGTTCTCTACAGTTTCCTGTATTTGTCACACTGCATCTGTCACAATGCAATCAAGGAGATAACTCTGTTTCAAGTCATATCTCCAATTTTCTTAAAGGCAGAATTTCGTGGATTCTGAGAACTCCTGAGCAGGGACAGACCAGTAAGTTTGGGCTAGAAGGGAATAGCATTTGCCAAGAACACCTCCTTCCCAGCTAAGGGCAACACAATACTTGGCACATCCAGCCCATAACTTCTACACAAGAGAAGTGCTTGTGCAGTGCTTGTGCCTACACTGCTCCCTCCATGCTCTCAGATGCAGCCAACAACTCACACAAAAGTCCAAATTTCTGAGAACAACTTTTCATTAAAACTCACACACTGATAAAATTGGCACTTGGATAAACCTTACCACACGTGGCTCAGGTTGTGTCCTCCTATCCTTATCCCAGCCCGGAGTAAAGCTGTCCTGCTTCAGGAGGGCTGTTTGAGTCTTTGACAACTCACCTAATCAGTCCTCATTAGTAAGAGTCATTGAAGAGCCTTCTGCCCTATTAAACAGTCATTCCATCAGGTATGGCACTGCAGAAATTGTTTCCTGCTGAGGCAGTTTGGGATGTCTGCTTTGCAGAAGAGCAGCATGAAGAAAGATGCTTGCACCAGAAAGACACAAGGCTAATAAAATCAATTCTTGACATTTAAGACAGCCTCTTCAAAACAGTCACTGGGTATGCATATAATCATACTCCATAATTACACTAATTTTCACAATTAAGAGCTAGATAAACACCATAAATTTAAATGAAAAACCCCTGGCACAGGCTGGTGCTGCTACTGGAATATTTTAAAATCCAAACTATACAACACTGCTGATGACAATTTCTGTAACCACACAACATGAGAGCACCTTACTGAAATCCAGAGAGATACTTGCCACCAAATCAAAAGAACAGGAACAAAGCAATAAAATAGTTTCTTTTACAGCTCATCAGTGTTGTTTCCTTCTCAACCTCATCTTTTGGTGCTGTCACAACTCACACAACAGTTTAAATGCTCATGAGATGCCTGCCTCCTGCAAACTCTCCACTCCCTCCAAAACTTCCAAATTAAATAGACTGCTGCTGTTACAGAGCCAAACTAAGGCAGAAACCTCAGAGCAGGCTAAGAAATAAACTTCAAACACACATTCACCAGAATAACTACCTTCTTCAAGGACAAAGGTTTTGGCCTTTTCAGGTTGCCACCTCACACTGGAGATGAAAGACGAAAACAACAGCAATACCAAACAGCTCTCTGCCCACTACCACATTTCTCCTCCCAGGCACCTAAACCCTTCTGAGCAATTATCTTTCTCATCAGACAAGATGTTTCCCGTACTCACCACTCCATGTCTTTGCCTGCATCAGCATCTTCCTCATCAGGCTTGCCATACTGGAATTTTTACCAGCGTTGCCTAAACCTGCTCAGGCTCAAACCAGATGGAATAGGTAAAAAAAGACACCTGCATCTTGTCTCTGCCAGTGCTGTGGCTTTTCCTGCAGAGGCTGCACAGCGACTGGAGGAGCAGGGCAGAGCACACACACTCACACACGCGTGCATGCACACGCACAGGAAGCCTGGAACTGAATCAGGATGAAACGGAGCAACTTCCTTCTTCATGCTGCAGTAGCTGGGCTGTAAACAAGCACTGCACATTAGCTGAGTGAAGCTGAAAAGTCCAGCAGTGAAGGACAAAAGAAGGGAGTGGTTCCAGCAAGGAATAACTATTTTAAATACACAAACATCTTCCCATCAGATTAAAACTAGCTTTTAAATTAGGCAGATTCTGAAGCCATTGTTGTGACAGGGTAACTCAAGACAAACAGGAGACGCTGCTTCCTCCTCTGGAGAGGTCTCCTGGATTTCCAGTACGAAGTGTCCCATAAGCATTCCAAGTGCCTGATCAGAAAGTGTTCATGAAAAGAGTTCCAGTCACTCCAGGAATAGAAGGCAAAGAAGGGGAAGGCAGATGCAGAAACAAGCCCCCAGGAGAGGGACCACCAGCTAAAGCTGCTGCACCTTGCAGGAGGAGGAGGAGGAGAGGATGGATGCTGCACTTGTGTACATCATGTGGCTCTGGCTACCAGCCTGCCTCACAAGCCAGCCCCCAGCTCTCCAGGAACAAGGTCAGCCTGGCAGAAATGAGTGTGTGTGCAGGGATTTGGCAGGAGTCAAACACCCTCTCCCCAACAGCGTTTCAAACATTGCTTGCTTGTCTTCTGGGAGATCTCCACCTCACCAGGATCCTTCAGCTTCCAGTGGCTTTTCCCCACCATTTTGTGGCATTTACCTCATGGCAGCTGCACCTCTGAGAAAATGGAGCGCACCACCAGCATGCTCCAAACCCTTTTGCACAGATCCAGAGACCTCTAACATTTGCTCCACTGCTGGCAACAAAAGCTCTGTTGATGGAGAAGAGAGCAGACAGGTCAAGTTCTACCAATTCAAGATGCTCCAAAGGAAGGTGATGACTTTTTTGACAACTCCACTGGCTCCCCAGCAGGCCTGTGCACTTGGCAGGCAGGATGAGCAAGAGCAAGCAGAGCCCATGACAGAGACAGCAGCAGCCACTTGTGTCCAGCACTGCGCCCATGGACACCCTACTGCAGACTGTGACAAGCTGGGTGGTTCTGGACAGTGTCTTACCTGGTGTGTGAAGGGAGAGAGACACACATAGAGACTCTGCACATTTGCCCTGTCCAGCAGCAGCTCTCCAAACCTGTATGCCACACCCAAGCATCCCTGGAAGGAGAGAGGAGGGAGGATGGACAGGGGAGTCTTGGTCCATCCCTAAGGGTCAGCCAAACAGTGACCATTCTCACCTTGGCTGGGACACAGACATAGCAGCCCCTCTGCTCACAGTAACCCAGTGCTTGGAAAATGCCATCCAAAGGTGGACTTCCCCAACCACCTGGGGCAGGAAAGGCTTTGCAGCACTAGAGACTCTTCTTGTCTCTCTGAAAGCACACCAGAGTTACAGCAGTTCTTGGTCTGGAGCCTTCAGAAGGGAGTGTCTTCTCTGATAACACCAATGAAATAGTGCTTGACTGTGTGGTTTCTCAAGCCAAGCCAAACTGTGGCTGGTACAAAAGGCTGAGTGAGGAGGAAGCTGGGAGCTGGGCAATCCTCAGCCCCAAAATAATGAGAAGTGCCTGTCTGAAAGAGCTGCCATCCTATGCATTTTCGGATGTGCTTTCTATTTGTCTTTCTCTCAAAGATCACTTATCTCATAAAAGGCCTTTTTAACATCTAAACTAAAACACTGAGTGATCTGCAACTATTCAAAGACCCTTTTTATTACCATCTTGCAAAGCTGGCTACTGAAGATCCCCATTTTTTCCTACTCTCTTAATAAGGCAACAGGAGATTCTTCTCCACTCCTCTTTCCACTTTGTCTTTTAAGAAATTAAATTCCTATAAAAGTAAAGTAGAATTAAATTGCTGATATCCCTTAAGGTTAACTGTGAGATCAAGGGGTTGGAGTCAAAAAAAGAAACAGTTCTGCTCTCAAAACCAGAAAATTCACAAGAATCTTTCCAGGTACAGTGGAGAAGTTTCACAACAACCCTTCACATAAGAGAAGCCCAGCTGCAGAGAGGCAAGGGAGAACAGGGCAAGCAGTGTGGAAGCCCAGTGGCCTTTTGCTGAAGGGCTCCTCCTCATTCCACTGTCCAAGCCTGAAAAGCAACACTTCATTATGGAAGAACTGCACACAGTTTCAAACCTTCATTTCCATTTCAGCAGGAAAAACTTGCTAGCATGTAAGAGTTGGACTGAGCAAACCTCTCTGTCTTTGTTCCCCTTCATTTGACTGGGTTTGGATTGGAAAGGACCTTAAAGATCATCTCATTCCAACCCCCATGGGCAAGGACACTTTCCACTAGATGAGGTTGCTTCCATCTGGCACTGAGCACTTCCAGGGATCCAGGGGCAGGCACAGCTTCTCTGTGCCAGGGCCTCACCACCCTGGGAGGAGTGGGGAAGGAATTCCTGGGAGGAATTCACCCAGGGGAGAATTTCTTCCCAATGTCCCACCTAACCCTGCCCTCTGTCAACCAGTCCTCCTTGTCCTGTCACTGCATGCCTTTGTAAAAATTCCCTCGCAGCTCTCTTGTGAAGCCCTTTTAGGTATCAGAAGGTGCTGTAAGATCACCTGGAACATTTTCTACTCCAGGCTGTACAACCCCAACTTTGCCACCCTTTCTTCACAGGAGAGGTGCTCCAGCCTTTT
Source organism: Anthoscopus minutus (assembly GCA_013399455.1). Classification (NCBI taxonomy): domain Eukaryota; kingdom Metazoa; phylum Chordata; class Aves; order Passeriformes; family Paridae; genus Anthoscopus; species Anthoscopus minutus. The sequence continues at coordinate 146,202 of VWYI01023233.1, forward strand.
CTTCTACAGATTATTTTCATGGCCCTTCTCTGGACTTGCACCAACAGGTCCTCATCCTTCTTATGAGGGAGAGGTTGGTGTAGTCCAACATGCCAGCTAACTGCCTCAATACATATTTTTATGTACATGTCTGCCAAAAGTAATTTAAAATTTAATTCTTCAAGTGTAATGAAATCACTGCTACAGTACAAAACATTAATCATTTCTTTAATACCCATCAGCCAAAGTAGGCTTCCCATTAACACCCTCATCTCTGCCAAGTACCAAAACAATTGCCACATGAATATTAACAGGGTTCACTGGCAGGGTGATGTGATTATCCCAGGGAATCTCAGGAGATACTGCAGGACACTTCAGATTTGCACCAAGGTACAGAGCAACTACTTCAGGCAGCAGATGCTCCTCAGCCTGGTTATGGAGGGGTTCCATGTAACAGAAATAAAAAGCCCTGTGATGAGACTGCTTGGGAACAAAGGAGAGAGAACAATGCTGCTCCCAGAAGCAGCACTGAGGAATCAAAGCCCTTCAATGTTCAGAAAGGAAAATGTGATAGCAGCTCTGCAGCTTCTCATACCCCCATCAGGGGAAGAAAAATAGTCTTGAATTTGTGATCCATTTAAGATCACACAGAAAGATGAGGTTGGTCAGTTAAGCCCTTGAAGAGCTTTTCTGGGATAGACCAACACTAATGGAAGAGATGGCAGTAAGGAGAATGGAGAGCAGCACACAGACTTCAGCAAAACTGTGCTCAAACCCTTCCACACACTTCCACTTTCAACACTACTTCCCCAGTGTTTGGGGCACTCACCTGTTACACACCAACTGAACAGAATGTCCTACACTTCACTGGTGAAAAGTCAATTACAGCTCCTCACATGGTTCCAGAAGCACCAGGAATCATGCAATTTCCTGAGCTGAGCCCAGGCTTTCTTGGCAGCCAAGGCTTTCAAACAATCTTCAAATATTTAAACTTTAGACGAAAGCTTGACCAGCAGCACTTTAAACCTGTGCATCTCCCCTTTGCTTCCCATGTGATTCCAGAAAGTTGTAGTAAAAGCTTGTTTCAAACAGAAATATAAGACCAAACATGTTTTTAATATTACATATAAAACCAGCAATTAGAATTTTGTTTCAGTCACAAATATACTCAAAATCAGAAAAATCATCACCTCGGGTAGGTAGAGTCACAGGGTATATTTTAAAGTTGGGATCTTACATATTTAGGATACATTATTCTGAACCACAATAAAGAGGGTGTTGTGATTTCAAGTCACATTTGTATTAAGGATCTACTAGCTCCTCTAATTTTACAGGCTTTACCAAAAAGGAAGGACATCCTCTCCCCACCCTTAGATAACTGCTCCTTCTACAGACTCTTCAAAAAAGAAGAAGAAAAAAAAAAAAGCCCAACAAGTTGACACCCAGCACAGTGACCTGATGTTTTCCATGCATTTGCCCTCTGATAAGCACAAAAATGCCTTCTGCTGGGCGTTTTCCCTGTTAACCTTCCTGAGCAAAAACATTAATGCTCGGAAGAAAACGGAACCTAATGCAGTAGGTAATGATACTAAATATAAGCAGTGAGTCAAATCACTTTGTTTCTCAGGCATGCAGCTTAACAAGTTGCTTCAGAACAGCAAAAATACAGTCCCTGTGCAAACTCTAAAAGAAGCTGATCATCCCTCATTTTTATGGATTTTTTGGGGGTTGAGTGGAATGGATTCTTAGAAATAGTTTCAAAGAACTCTATGGAACAGATGCAGTTCAGCAAATTTTTACAGCAGCTGCTACTGTTAAAAACCCTCATCACCAGTGACCATCTAACAAAACATTCTTACAAATGGCCCAAGAAAAATGAGGGACACAAGAAAGCACACAGGACAGGGAGTATCTAGGGCACAGCTGAGATTAATTTCAGATTGTTCCTGCCAACTAAACCATAGAATCATAGCATGAACTGCTCAGGACAGATTAAACTGGCTTGGGTGGCCATGCAATGAGTGAATCTGCTCTCCAACCCCTCCAGCTCCAGCAGAAAGGCAGGATAAATCCAAAGTGTTCAACTACCCTTGGAAGCAAAGTCTCAAGGCTGGCAAAGCGACGGAAAGCCAGCAGGAGATGCTTCCCACTATGCAAGGGACAGTGGGAGGCTGCTCCTCCAACACAAAAATACACACTTGTTAAAAAGTAGAGATTAAATATCTATTGGACAAATCAATGATGCAGTAATGGCTTTGATAATTCTCAAAGTATTTGTACAGTCTGCATTCAAAGACTCTCTTTGGGAAAAAACAGAAACAAAAAACAAACCCAAAACAACTGCAAAGCAAACCACAGCTGAAAGTATTATTTAAAAAAATTAGTATGTTATTTATTTAAAGTCTGCCAGTACAGGTAATCACCAACTCCCTACTTTCCATCCCCACAAATTGTGTCCAAACTGGAAAAAGCCATCTAATTGAAAAATTCCATGTTTAAAGCATCTCCAATACTGTGTTTCTCTCTACACATTAACTAGGAGTTAAGATAGGCAAGGAAAAGAGCACTGAGACTACATGGGAGATCACTATAAATTTGTCTACAGAGACAGTATTTGGGAGCAGAAGTATATTTATTTACTATGTTTAAATGGCAATAGAAATTCCATGTCTCTGTTTTGCTTTAGCAAAATTTAAAACAGAGCAAAGATTATCAGTAACTGCAGACAGCACTAACACTGCTGTGACTGATAGAACAATCAAGCTTTATGGGCCATGGAGAGCAAGGGCAGGGGGTGTGAGGAGAACCACATACCCTTCCAGAAATGTGCTAATAAAATGACATATTGTCATCCTGAATCCAAGACATCAAAACCAAATGTCTCTAATAACTCTTGACAGGACAAAAAAAACCCCAACAAAAACACTGCAAAGAAGTCACAAACATTTTTTGCAGCATGAATTCTCTAAAATGCAGCTCATTACTACATCCAAGTCTCTGCAAAAACCAAAGTTTCCCAGTAGCTGCTCTGCAAGTTCTCAGTACAGGGCTGAGGTTCACCCTTCCCTCAACAATAACATTCACCTTGGCTGTGGAGCTCTGAACACATGGTATGGTCCTCACCAAGGTTCCCAAGACCTGTTTTATCTCAACTTTTTCAAACCCCAGACTCTTTCCCTGAGTCAGGTGTCCCCTTGTTCCCCAGCAATGTACATCCTCTGGAAGAAGTCCCCTTCCTTCCCCCTGCAGCTTCTCTTATCCCTGTTCTTCCACAGAAGGATATGCAAGGTACAGCAAGACTAGCAGAAGTGGTCTCATGGCCTTAGGTGGGAAGGGACCTTAAAAATCATCTCGTTCCACCCTTCTGCCATGGACAGGGACACCTTTCACTATCCCAGGTTGCTCCAAGCCCCATCCAGCCTGGCCTTAAACACTTCCAGGAATGGGACAGCCACAGCTTGTCTGGGCAACCTCTGCCAATGCCTCACCACCGTCACAGGGAAGGATTTCTTCCTAAAACACCATTTAAATCTAAACTCCTTCAGCATGCAGCCATTCTCCCTTGTCTTACCAGCAGCTACAGGTGGTAGAACAAGACAGGCAGTCCATGACTGCCTGCAATTGTCTGTTTTACCTCCACCTTCAAGGATGAGGCAAAAAAATTCTCTCAAAGTATGAGCTATACAGTGACAAGGATCTCTCACCTCTTACACAACATTCTTGATGAACAAATTCAGTTTGTTGGAGTTCATACAGTATTTCAAAGGGCACTCTGAACTAAAATTTTAAAAAAAAAGTGAAGTTTCAATTTCTGTCAAAGGGTTTTGATAAGGAAAAATTTGGAGATTGTTCTCTCTTCTCCCACTGCTCTCCCTCCCTTGGGACACAGGCAATTTTCTACATAAACATGCAAGGAAAGACATACTAAAGATCGCTTCTGAGCTGCAATTTGAGCCAGACCCAAAAAACAAAAAAAAATACCAACAAAAAAACCCAAAAAAACCCCAAGAAGCTAGATTCAGATGGGAAATCTGAAAGATGAAAAAGAACTGCACAAATGGTGCTATTGCCAGTAAGGGATAAAGTCTTTGTGGCTGACACACAGCAGCGAGTGCCAGTCTGGCAGATCTCAGCCACAAGGAGCTTTCAGCAGCCTAATTGCCTCCCTTAACTGTTGAGTGAATAACCCAGCATCCAGACAAACAGGAAATTCACTGGAAATTGAACAAGGAAAAGCTAGTGGCTCATTCTGCAGGTTAATGCACTTTTAAATGAAATTAACTATAAAGAGATTACAGCTTCCTCATCAAACCACACGTTTTAAAGATAAAAGGGAAGAAAAAAAGAAGTCAGGGAGACTGAGGATGGGATGCTAAAATAAGATGAGGTATCTACAACAGATTAAATGGGGAAAAGCCAGAAGAAATAAGCACTTGAGTTAGTCTTTACATACTCTCCTGGGTCTTTACATAGGACTTTGCAGTCCTTCACCCAATGTGAACAAAGCTGAGAATGCACATGGCATTTCTCTAGAATAATACTTCTGGGTTGTGCATCAGAAACAAGTGCATTTCTATAACCCTGTGTTCAGCACAAGGAGGAAATGCTGTTTGCACCTGCAGAACATCCATCTCACTTCTGATCACTGTTTCCACAGCACAGCTCCCAGTGCTTGCCACCAGCTCTGCTGGGAGATGAGATAAATGATTTTCTTGTCAGCAACAGTGCAAAGAAAAAACACATCAGATCTCAGCCTCCCCTGCACCTCTTGTTTTAGAGGAGGATTTCTAGCCAAATGATGCTGAAAAGACAAAAGAACAAGTGTCTCCTCACACAGTTTACTTGCTGGTGCACCACAGAAAGAGTACATAATTCAGTAGTATGCTAATAAATTTTCTGGTTTATTGTAGGATACTGCCAAGCTAAAATAACAAAATACTGCTATTATTCTGCTAGTGAACTATCTTATCCTTGTGACCAATAGCACAAACAGCTAACTGACAGTAATTGCAGCTTTGGCTACTCTGCAAGGTACAAGAGACTCAACGGAACCCATTTCCTTCCTCTCAATCACCCCCTGCTGATATAAAATGTATTCATTGCAGCTCTGTTGATAATTCTAGAAGTCTAAAATACATTTATTGCAGGTGTCAATATGATCAGAGAAGGATGCAGATATTAATCTTTAACTAAAGGTTTTCTTTACTAAGAAGAAAAAACACTTTAAAAAACAAAGAAACAAACACCTTTCTCTGGGACAGTCCTGGCAGTGAGAGGTCACACTGCTTTCAGTGAGAGGTGATACTGCTTTAGGAATATTATGAAACCACTCCAGCTCAGAATAAACAGAACCAACTGTTCTGTCTGCGGATTTATGGGAGAGGGCAGTGCAGAGCCACCCTGTACCTGGAGTGATCTTCCCAGCAGGAATTTATAATCTTAGAGGCCAGACTGCTGAGGTCCTGCTCGATAACAGCAGAAGAAATTTGCTGGTATCTTCTTTTCTCCTCCAGGAATCTCCCTTTTCCCTCACCACAGACCAGACATCCTTAATGGCTGTGACTGCATACAAGGTCATACTTTTGCTGTTGGCAGACAGCTGCCAGAAACCTACTCTTAATCCCTGAACTTGAGCACGTTGGTAAGGAAAACAGAAGAGTTCAGAACCACAGGAAAATCTGGTAATTTGCTCTCTGAAATAACCCTGAAAGCCCCCTGCAATCCACGTGCAAAAGAATGTGTTTTCCCTCACAAAACCTCAAACAAGCATTTCAGTCCCATGGCACCATGGGAATCAAAATTGCCCCTTTTGATAACTCATGGATTTCCACGTTGGCTGGGTAAAAGTCTGAATAGGCAATCTAGTGAAACAATTGTTTTTCCTTTAGCAGAACAAGGCAGTTGTTTTCAATGGTTTTGCACAACTCTTCCTCATGGCTGTTGTATTTTAGAGTCGATGAGAGAAAAAAAAAGCTACAAGATATGGTAGCCCAAAAAAGCAATTCACATCTTCACACCAGATTCCAGGTGTGTTGCTACATGTTGCTAAATTCTTTGTGAATTTTCCCTCTTATGTGCTGGTAATCCTGGGCTTCGTTTGAATTAGAGGCTACCAAGCACTGACCTTCATCTCTTTCCTTGTTTCCAGACATTTGTCTGGAGAGGAGGAAAGCATGAAGCAGCATTTATGAGATACCAATTTTACTGCAGAAATCGGGAATACCTTTAAGCATAAGCAACAGTTGCCTTGTTTACTGGAGCAGAGTTGACCCAACCACTCCTTGCTTTCTTGAGAGTGCGACTGTGAGTCACCAGTCGGCTGAAAAACGTCAGCTGAGCTTTATGCCAAAGTTGCTCAAGTTTTTCTAAGAGGGGGTAAGTCAGATATCTGACAGGCTGCTGGACTGCAACCAGTGCAAGCAATAGGCAGACAAAAATTTAGTTCCCAAGAGAGAAGCCCTCCCCACCAGCACAGAATAGCTCTGGGATACCATTTTTGTGCAAGGCAAAAGGCACTCTGGACCACCAGAGCATGATTTCACATGCTAATTTGCCACTGGCATGTCAATAACTGCCTAGAATTATCTGTGCAAAATGGTTTTATGTAAAATGACTGCTTTAAGGGAGCAGGGGTAGGGTGAGTGATGCCCACAAATCCTCTTGTGGTTTTACTCTCCTAAATAAAAGTACAAACATGGAATTTGAGTCAGGGGACAGCAGAGATTGTCCCCTTGGCATGGAGAGAAGAGAAGGCTTGGCCTCCACAGGGCAGCTGCTTCAAACCTTTCTAATACGCCTACAACCTGAAAAAGCAAGCAGATAAAAGTTATCCTAAAAAACATCCCTCTCAAAAGGATAAGAATCTTAATCTAAAAATGAGCAAGATGGCACTACTGCTGCACGTGGGACAGCAGCAAGGAAGGGAAGCACACAGACAAAAGAGACAGGATGAGAAATACCATGAATTACAGAAGAAGGAAATGAGAGAGGAAGAAGGAGAGAAATAATAAATCAGACTGGTTGTTTTGAGAGTGGAAGAATAGATGAAATATAGGAAGTGGCATAATTAAAGTGCATGTTATTGCTTCTTTCCTATAAAACCATAGGGGATAAGATCATACAGGTATTTTCCACCTCATCTAATAAGCACATATCCCCTGGCTAGTGAGTGCCAGGTGTATTTTTCCTATGACTCAAGGAAAAGCTTGTATTAAAATTAAAAATAAAAGGGAATGCTCACTTAATCTGCTCTGCAACCTGAGTCCCCACTTATAAATGGCAGGGGCTGGAGACAATGAGAAATTGCTAGATTACAGAGGCCTCTGCAATGCAGTGAGCAACAGCTGAGGGGTAAAGTTGGAACACCACCAGCAGGCTTCAGAATGCCAAATTAAGTTTGCTTGCACAGTTGTTGCTAATAAAAACCACAAAGCCTTTCTCCCTGTCTCCACACTGCCTCATTCATCCTGCTCCATACTGCTGAAACACAACTAAAATCCACAGAAGAGCCTCAGGAAAAAGTCCTGTCTCCAGCACCTTCAAGTATTCCCTACAGTCAAGTGAACAGAGCTGCTGCAAAGCTAGGGATGGCTTCACCAAGGATCCTTCTCCATGGAAGTTAGGATCCTTCACCATGGTGAAGCCCATGACTGACACAGGTGGGAGTTGTCACTCCCATGACAAAGCATCCCAGCAGGAGAGGCACTTCCAAAAGGTGTCATTTCAAGCCAATGAAGTCATGACACACAATCAAACAGGAAAATATTTTTGTACTACGTCACAGATAAGCAGATCTTGCTAATGTTTATTGAAAGGTCTGCTGAGAGCTACAAAATTATTTCTTCATTTTTTTAAAGGCACAAACTCCTCACCAAGCAGGAAGGGCTGTCCTGCAACTCACAGAGCAAATGGAAAGCAATAATGTGCACTGAGCTGCAGGAGCTGCTCTGTCAGAGCTCGGTAATTACATGAGCGAGCTCATCTATTAACAACCAGTCTAAATACAGCCCCTCAAGGGGCTACAGCTCCATCAGTGGCATTTTGAAAGGCATGGTGCTGTTCCAAGGGAGCCACGACAGCAGAAGGAAAGACCAGATGAGTGGTTATCAGCAAAGAGGAATTACCTACTTATGGAATAATAAATTGTGCTATTTAAAAAAAAAAAAAGGAAAAAACATTACGCTGCAAGGAACTTCATTTCACACAGGCCACATTTAGAAGCACATCAGTTAACTCTAATTTGCCTTAATATAGCAGATTAG
>VWYI01023234.1:556-77492 GCA_013399455.1 Anthoscopus minutus
TCTGGTTTAGCAACCTTTAAGCCTGCTATTTCCAGAAGGCTTTGTCTCAGCACACCAGATAAGGAGGCCTCAGGGATACTTTGCTGGTTTTGGCAAGGACTGTACTAAAATCCTGAAGCAATTCTGACTTCTCCTCTTTACTGGTTGCAATCTCATTTTCTATTTTCAGCATAATTTTAGTAGAACACCAAAGTGCCTTTTTTAATGCTCAGACATACAGATAATAAGTTGCATCACACCAAGTTGGAGGATGACATGGTTTTTGGAAAGACTTGAGTGTTAAAAGTTTATGAGAAGTTTGATTTAAAACTACAGTCTACACCATGTTCCCTAGGGAAAAAGACAAGGCTCCTTTAAAGCTTGGAAATGATGCTCCATTTGCATTGCATGGATCTGAATATACTGGATTAAGTTGCTTTATGTGATGTTATGTGACTGAACGTAACCAAGTACAACCATATGGTCCATAAAGTAACTTGTGAAATAGACTTGCCTTACCCTGGGAATAGATGTTGCTCATTTACGATCCCCAAAATATTCTGTGTCTGAATTGCTTGCAAGTAGTACGAGGGAGCTGAGCTGTGTTTTTTGAGGCTGGTGCAGCAGCCAGACAGAATCCTGACACCAGCTCAGCTATAAAATGTACTTGTAGGTCAAAGCTACAGAACAATCTGTATCATGCTGGTTGCTGTCGTTAGCGTTTCCCAGTGCAGATCTGTTCAATATATAAAAATGCTAAATTACTGATCCTGGTTATGTTAAACTGAAGGCTGTAAAGACTATCACATTATTCTGGTTAGTTCTCCAAGGAAAAGAATAATCTTGAAATACAGTTCTCCTACACATCTACCTTAAGGATAAAATAATCTGTTTGAAGTGATCCCAATTCATTCCCTCTAGCTTTAGTCCCTATCTGCTATGACAGGTAATTTTTCCCATTCTTTTGGTGTGAAGTTTAATCACATAAAACTATATGGACACTTTTCAAATATTTCAGATACACACTTTTTCTGGTTTGCTTTATGCAATGATGATTTGCAAATCCTAGAAGCTTTCCTGACAGACCTGGAAAGACCCTATTTGTGTTTCCAAGTTGGTCACTTATAGTGGCCCTTGGATGTTATGGATATTACTATGATGGGCCATAATTACAAAGACTGAGATCATAGTTACTTCAATATCCTGGATTAATCTGAATTCAGAGCCTGGGAGTAGGCTGTGGCAAAAAAGTACAGAATTTAAATGAGAGTTCCCCAGGACAAAGGATGCTTCGATCCAGAATTTTTGTCTAAACCTTTTGCTAATATCTGCATTTTTTTCACTTCAAAGAATGTCTGGGCATAGCTGAATACTAAAAGCTTGTTCCTGTGAGAACAGATTTGGAGCACACTGAGCAGTGGAGACTCAGCTGGCTTTCTTTCCTTTGTTCTTCCTCATCAATAACACCCATGAAATTTATATTTTAGAGTAAATAAAAGGAGAGAGAAGAAAGAATAAATAATGTGATCAGTAGATTAATCTAATAATCTTATGGTAATACTGGCAATAATCATTGTTGTTTTAAAGCACGATGAACAGTGTTTTTTGATTAAAGCTGCATGGAAAAAAATTCATGCTCTGCTTCTTAAATATCTTAATGAAAATAGTTTTACTAACAAATACATCCTTTCCTAGTTTCCTATGAATTAACTAATACTACATAGAAACCAATGGCAAGGTAACTAAGACAAAAGGAGACACTTATGAATGTCCAGAGGCAGTTCTGTACATTACATGTTGCAACCTTATAATTAAAAAGTGAAGTCTAAATTCAAATACTGCATCAGCTACCTGTTGACTTTATTAGATCAGTAATTCTTTATTACCTCTTAGATTTTTTGAAAGGCATCTATAAATATCTAAACCCATGCTAAGAATATAAATCTGGAGGTGATGAACTCTATTTCATTACAGAGATTTATGCCTTTAACAAGAAAAGAGAATATTTTATATTAATAATAAAGATCTTCACAAATTTCCTAGGGAGTTACTTGACCATATCATCCTGTGCAGTTACTCTATTCATACCTAATTTTACGTGCTTTTTGAAGACTGAGAATTCATCTTTTCTATTTTGTTAAATAAGAGATTTCAGAAGTCATAGAACACCTTTCTCTGTGCATGTGTGTCTTCATGTGAATGTGCATATATATACAAGGAAGTTTCTCCCCACCAATCCACACACAACTCTGTTTTTTCAATTTTTTTTTCCCCAGAGTATTTTGGCAGATGTCTGTTGTAGAGGTATCAAGCTCTACTCATGAACTCTGGATGAAAAAAGATACAGATATTGACTTCCCCACTGCTCAAGGCACCTATTTTTGAGACATTTCACCTCCAGAAGTAGCAGAGTGCCTGCACTAGACTTAAATTAGAGTGATGGGAACTAAATTTAATTATCTTACCAGATATTGCATTCTTTCCACATCTGGCATTAACATGAAGTGGTGAAATAGGCAGGAAAAGAGGAATTAGAAGTAAAGAAAGGTAGGAATGGATATTAATTCCTAAATGTATGCACAAAAGCTCTGGGTGCTATGTTCTTCTCGCAGTATTTCTAGTGTCCCTCAGTTTCTTCCTAAAATGTCATTTAAGCATGTGGCCAGAAAAGAAAGCAAGCAAACTCAAGAGCAACAAAAAGAAAACTTGGTCTCATTATTTCATATCTAAAAGTCCAAAACTAAAACACTAAATGTAGGGAAAAAATGGAAATAAAGTTTTTTTGACCTTTATCCTTTGGACACCAGCTAGATCTTTTTTCCCCACTGTGACTGATAAGCATAGCAAAAAGGGAATGAAGCCACGCCAAGCATGTCCAAATTCTCCATTTCCAAGCCTTCTTTTTCCTTCTGAGAAAGGGAGTAACCCCTGCATATTAAATTATTAGGCTGCAACTAACAAAAATAGTGTCTCCTTCCTGCCACACTTTACAGCAGACAAAGGACATGCAAATCACGAGACTATAGATTTATTTTACCTTATTTCATTAAATATGTATCTGTGAGGGAAACAGGCACAGCCAGGATTATTCCCTTAGAACAATTTCATAAATTGCACATGTTCTGCACAGAGTTTTAGGCACAGACTAAACATCCATCACTCCTTCCTTAGGTATTTTCCTCAGGTCTATCATTTTATTTTCCTCTCCCCTCTGGGTTATAAAAAGTAGAGCCATTTCCTCCATAAAATAATCATCTTCCTAAAATAAGAAAATAGATACTTCTGACAACAGTATATCATTATGGTATTCAAGCTACATAAAATAATCCCAACATCTGTTTCTCTGTCAGTTTTCCAAACCCCAACCTACTAATAATATGCTAGACGGATGGTAAAACCAACTATCACATTATCTGGATCCTTATGATTAAATAAATGCAATGTGGATGTGTGGCAGCTTTTGTGACAACACAAAAATGTATGGAAAAAAATAGATGCAAAAAGAATCATGATAAAAAAAAAAAGAAGCATATGCCACCGATAAACAAACATCTCAAGTAAACTCCAGAAAAATAATTTAAAGACCTGTCATTTATTAGAACAAATTTGACCTGTCCTGTTTTTACAGTTATATCACTCACAAGACGGTTTCTTGCAGGTTTTGAAATCATGGCTGACCAGTGATAAAATTCTCTTTTTCTGACTGTCTCTAATGCTCAGAAAGATGTTCTCTTGATTGACCTTAATATTTCACCCTGGTACTGCCATCGTGGGACTGCTTCTTATCAGTGGGAATCACTTCAGCGTTAGGAATTCTGCAGTGGAGGCTGTTGTCATCTAGTCATGCAAGAATATTAAGGACATTCTATTGAATATGACTGTGATCTTGGTTAATGTTTAGGAAACAATGGCTGAATTTGATAAAATATATTTCCCTATGTTGCAACCACAGTTGAGGCAAGATGCAGAAAAAGGCTGCCATGACATCCATTTTTATGCCAAGCTTGAAATGACCCTGCTTCTGCTCAGTACATGAGATTAATGCCTAGGTACCTACAAATGGCAAGCTGAATCAAATTGGAGATCCTGCTACCTAAATATCCCATCTCCAGAAACACAGAAGAACAGAACAAGTAGACCAGTAGGCAGTGATAACCTTCTCCCAAGTTCTGATAAGCTGCCTTGTATGAATTTCCAGAGCTAGAGATGGTGTTCTCATCTTTGCACTGAACAGCCCTTGCTGCACTTTGATTCTCTCAGTCTGAGTACTCAAGCTTTGGAATGGCCTTCTTGTGGTTTCTGCAGCTGTCTGGATGTTGCAACTTGGAAGAATTTATGTTATTATCTCTCCATCTTTTTTGTGCTATTTAACTTGAAAAGAGAAAGTGCAGCTGCCTCATTGCTCTTCATCAACAGTGCACCTAACTTCCAACTAATTCTGATTGCACATTCCCGTATAACCCTAATGCCTCCCTTTGTCTGGAACTGGCTTTATGAATGAAGGCACGGTGATTAAATTACAGTGATGACATGCCTGCATTGACTTCTCTGCTATGCATTGTGGTATATGACATGGTTTGTTGTGTAAAGTCACTCAGGCTATTACTTGTCTGAAATAATCTTGCAAGAAAAGGTTTAGTTTTTAATGATAGCATTCTAAGTATCAAAATGGAGCTGAGAATGGAAAAAAAAATGGAATGAAGTAGAAAACTTATGATAGAACACCTTCTAATTACAATAACGCACTCCAGGGCTCAAATTATCAAATGATAATTTACACCTAGGTGATTTGACAGCACTCGGCCTTTGGCCTTCTGCCTAACAACACAATAGGCGTAAATCATTACCAAGCGATTCACACCCTGTCATGTCTTATTGCTTAATTAATTTGTCTAAAAGGCTTTCTATGAGAACTTAGAGCAAATGCCTCTGTTGTACATCTTTTAGTATGAGGGTCAATACCTGCCCTCTCTGTCATTCTCAGCTCTCATTTCAGCCTGCTGTAGTTTAACAGCAAAATTTTGTTTTGATCATGCAGTCATTTAAATTGATGTTTGCATTTTTTTCTCTCTTCTTTTAGGGGAGTTCATCAGCTGTTCAATGGCTGCTGTGGACCCATGGATGAGAGTTAAACTCATGCTGAGCTTAGGACTGCAAAGAGCCTAGAACTGATCTTATGGGTCACTGCAACATTGCACTCAAGCAGTTAAAATGTTATTTTTATTAACTTGTCAGTGTATGTTTATTCAAGCAGCAATATCAACCTCATATATAATCTTAGAACAAGTAAAGCTATATTGTTGAGGCAGACATTAAATATTTTGAATATAAATAATGTATAGTATACTCCTGCAATGATCCAATTTGAAGACCTGGCGCTGGTCTGGAGAATAATAAATCTGATATAAAAAAAGAAGTTAAACAAATTTATGGGGAATATAACTGCTGATATCCATTAGATAGGATGATCCAGCTGCAGTCTTGAGTCCTTAAACTACTGATTGTTGAAAGCTAGAATGATTTTACAAGGGAAGTGACCCTGGAATTCACTTCTGACTCCTGTAGGGGGGAGGATGCTAGGTTAGATGAATCAAACATGCAGGAAGACTTATTTATATTCTTATGAACAGTGATAACCAGAATCTTCTAAGCAGGCTTTTCTGCTAGAAAAGGAAAAAAAAAGACAAAAAATATTCCATAAGTCTTTGCAACGAAAATAATTTTTCTAGATGTTTACTTAAGCCCTATCCAATCCTCTTAAAATGCTTCATTTACCAAAATACTTTGCCTGTCCTGAGAACAAGGAAACAAACAATATGTGACCTGTCCTTGCATCCAGAATAGCCACTGTTGGAAGATATCCAGGATCTGGAATGATGAGCATGGTACAAAACAGAAGGTGAGAGCCATAAACTTGTGACATTTGAGGCAAGGGAAAAGCTGGAGATAGGAATTACATCTTTGACCAAGCAATGGTCTCCCAAGGAAAAGCACTACTGTGGTAAATTTGTCACCTAATTTCCCCTTGCTTTAAATGCTGGGAATTTTAATGAAAAATATTGCTCTTTTAAATTAAAAAACAAGCAAACAAAACAAGACAAAAATCAAACCGCTTTTCATGAGTGACATGGACTTGACTCAAAAGCAGAAGTCCTTTACCTGTTCTTGCAGCAGGCACAGGGGGGGAGCCAGGAGGCCACCAGCGTGCCCCCAGCACTTCTCAGAGGACAAACAATCATGAGCTGGTTTCATGCCTGTTTAAATACTTGGTATTTCTTTTCTGACTGTCATCTAGAACTAAAAAAGTATTTCATGATACCTTCGCTTGCTTTGATTTCACTTTACTGATGGTAATCTTTCCACAGTGAGATCATGATTTCTCCCAGACATTTCCTGGCTGAAGACTGAGTGGGCTGGGAAGTACCTTTAAACTATTTCAAGGCATGGATCACTCACTATTGGCCATATGAAAGCTTTTAATATCTGTGCAGGTGAATGCAGAATCAAATTTCTGTCCAATTACCATTTATATTCTTGGATACATGTGCCATTCTATATAGAGATTATATTTTGGGAAACCATCAATCTACCTCACACCTCTTCCTTGATTTTTATTGCTATTAATATAAATATGAAAGATGTGATAGGAATGAAAAAAAAATAGACACAAGACTACGTTTATCTTCCAAGAGTCTTTTTCTCCTTATTGACTTTTATCTTTGAAAATGCAATTATGTACCTGCAACTTAACACCTGCAAACTGCAGAAATTTACTCAACTTCTTTGACAATCTGAGAAGGAACATCTGGGAAAACCAAGCCAGAAAGTGAGCAGTTGGAAATTTGATTGCAAGAGAATATAAATTCTT
This sequence comes from Anthoscopus minutus, assembly GCA_013399455.1. Taxonomy (NCBI): domain Eukaryota; kingdom Metazoa; phylum Chordata; class Aves; order Passeriformes; family Paridae; genus Anthoscopus; species Anthoscopus minutus. Next base: position 7,404 of record VWYI01023234.1, read on the forward strand.
CCCTTAAATAGAATTTATAAATTAAGACTATTTTCTGAGGATGTCCATCATGATATCCCTTATCAAAGGTATTTTCCTTCTAATTCTTAAAAATAGAACTGTCTCTTAACTCAAGTTTCAAATTAAGATGTTCCAACAGATATTTCCATTTTTCTTCTTGGTTATGTTAATTTGGTTATGTTCATTACACCTTTCTGCTTACCTGAGATTAAGCTTCCATATAAGACCATGATTTTATGATTTTATGGCTATCTGTGTAATGGTACAATCAAAATGGTGATGTCAGAATTTGGCTCTCCCCATTTCCAAGTGTGTTGACTCTAGTTATGTAAGGTTGATTGGAATATAACCTCAGGCATCTTTCAGCAGATCAAGGCTCACTCTTTGCAGCCTTTTGCATGGAGCAAGAACAGCAGGTAAAATCCCCTCTTGATTGTGAAGATTTCTTGCCTACCATTTTGACGAATATTTGACTTATTTGGGAATCTCAAATATTTTACTATACATTACATCAATGGTTTTAGTAACTGTCATCTTAAAATTTGTATATCTTGCATGGGGGGCTCCTACAGTACAGGAAAACATGATCTGGAGGTGGCAGATGATTACACTTTTTTAAGAAGCCAGGTGAGCAGGCTATGTATTTTGGCACTAAATAACCCTAATAATCTTCCTGAACACTCATGAGTCCAAGTGACCTGCTGTGCTCTAGTGAAGTTACCAAGATCAGTTGTCTAGCCTGAAGGAGGGCCAGATCATGTGAATACATAGAATTACACAGAACATGCAAACAAGCCCAATAGTGATGATTTCAAAGGTGGCTGTACAGACATCTAGCTGTTCCTTTCATTCCTTTTATTTTTAAAAAAGGAATTAATTCAGTGTTATTTCATCTCCTACAACTGTTGGAAAATACCCATGAGTTTGGCTATCAAGTTAAAAAAAACTTTCTGGGGACCACCCAGAATCTGTCCTTGGTTATCCAGGGCAACAGAGCTCTAATGAAAGATTTTCTTTTTTCCCTGTTTTTGTCTTAAACCTTAAAAGGGAAGGAGAGCTCTTTTAGCATGTAGGCAGCTGCCCAGACATTAGCTTGCTCTGTCAGTCAGCTTGGCCCACACTCTGACTTCCCTTATCCGAATTACAAACTCTCTAATAGTAATGTTGAGTACTCAAAACCCTAAGCCACTTTTGATCTTTTTATTAAAAAAACACAACAAGTCTGGGAGGTTGGATTTTGAAGATGCATATATCTCCTGCTCATAACTTACTTGTTCTTGACCTTAAAAAATGTATTGGAAGGTACCATTAACTGCAGGAACTTGTTTATTTTACTTCTGAAATCCTGTTTCTTGCAAGGATCAGCCTCATTTCTGCTCACTTCTCAGAATGTTCAGAACATAAAGCAATAAGTGCTTTTACTAGAAAGAAGCATCTCTGCTCTTTGCCGACACAGTCTTTAAAACAACAGCAGTGGCAGTGTTCTTTATCTTGTTTCTGAATTTAGATTATCTTTATTTTGCACAAATTCTGATGAAACCAGAAAAAAGGGAATTAAAGAAGCCTGCATTGAAGGGTGGAATATGACAATCTATTTAGGGAGACTCTCCTTTGATTTTTATTTGAGAGCAAGGCTAAGTTTCTTCTTATTAGGCCAAATTTTACTGTTGTTACACCTGGCAAGTTAATCAAAAGCAGTGTGACTGTAGAACTGCAATTGAATTCCACAAGGGTGATATGGCACAGTCAGAAAGATTAGTTTGTAAATCCTCTGTAAACACTATCTGCAGGACAGTGAACAAAATAGTTTTAACAGCAGCAAAACAGAGTGCAATGGTTGAGCAGTAACAGGATATTCATCATTTTTTCAGTTTGAACAGAAATTCTGGATTTCAAAGGCACTTTAAGATTCATCAGACCTTTGGAGCCCATTTCCTGCATTGTGACCCAGGACACTTGACAGGTTGTAATGAAGCCTTGCTGACAATTCAGGCAGCATGAGCCAAATGTGACATGAGAGCTCAGCCTGACCTCAGAATCACAGCCCAGTCTCTGTCACCAGGATTTCCCTAGCTCTGCTTAATTTTGATTAGATTTATCCAGATGTTAATGATAAATATTTTTCCTGCTCTTCCACTCTATTCTTTCTTTCTGTAGTTAATAGCGTTGTAGAAATAGAAGCAGCAAAGGGTTCATCTGACGCAAAATTCTTTACAAGCACCTCTAAATTGTGATCGTACCAAATTTGCATGCCTGCCATCTGCACAGAAACCCTTTCTTTGCTCCAGCAGAGCTGACTTGCAGAACTTACAATTTCTAGATCTGTACAGCTCTGCCCCATTGCATGGTTCTCTTGTGTAAACGTGGGCAGTGGGGACAGCAGCAGCTGCGTGTGTCCGTCCAAGGGCAGAATGCACTCTTAAGTTTTAATAATAGTACTTGTGGCAATATGTAACATTTAAATAAGCCTTTTCATCTTCAAAGTCCTCTGCAGACACACGAATTCACCCAGCATCTCTCTGGTGTGGCTATTATTAGCATAATTTTATGGAAGCAGCCAGGGGACAAAAAAAAAACAAATAGATTTTCCCAGGGCAAGTCATGGGATCACAAGCAGAGAAATTATTGTAAATTGGCATTACCTGGGAACTTAATGTAGAGATCATCAGAAAGAATAACATAGAAATACATATTCAAAGAGCTACACAGAGTGTGGACACGGTGTGTATGATATGCTCTTTCCTAATAACTATGGATATACCAACCATTAACCTAAGAAGAAAAAGGGGGAAATTTTAACCAATGAAAGCCATCCAGAATTCTCTTGTTGGCAGTTCAGTGTTGTTCAGTGTATTGTGATGTAGATTCAACTGATTTTGTGCAGAGAAGTGGAGCACACTGCAGGGAATGTGAAATATCACCTCCACTGCACATTGATTTAAACCACACAGAGTTAAACTGCAGCAATCTAGCGGCTTCTGATCAAGCCACCCTTCTATAAATGTAGGATCAATCTTTTTATTTTTTAAGGTATTTAATTTTCATGGGAGTAAATTTCTGTATAAAAGCGGAAATGCAAAGGAGTATCAAAACTATATTACAGTAGCTGAAATACTAATGCTCTGTGTCCTGGACTGTACCTCCCTCAGACACATGACATGGTTTTGATCTAAGCTTTGGGGAATAATGTGGACAAAAAGCCTTTTCAAAAACAGAGAATAAAAATGGTCTTATTTGAAATTTGAGTATAACAGCTGAAAAAAGCACCACCCTCATCTTTATTAGCCTGCTATTCAATCCACATGAAGTGAAGACATTGTAATGCTGCTATTATCACCCCACTGGAAGTGGAATGGGAATAAATGGAAAGAAATGCATTACACGCTGTTCAAGAGACCTGATCCTGAATTGCACTGAGCTTCTTATTCCAAGCCAGGAGTCCTTTTAGCTCTCCTTGACCTCAGTGAGAAGTCTGGGCTCCCCAGAGCTAGTGCACAGTATTCTTTATTCTTACAACTCTAGGATAGGTGCACTGAAAAATATATTTAAAAGACATAAAATGTATTTAATCTTTTTTGTTTGTTTTGTTCTTGCATCTAAATGTAGTACTTCTGGCAACATAAAAGTATGGCAGCTGAACAATATGTGAAAAATAAAATTCATGTCTATTTTGTCCTGGATTTTTAAACTGTGTAAGGTTAAGAATATTCTGCAGGAGAAAAAAAGCACATTATCCTTCCAAAAGTGGATTTTCATTTATATTTCCATATTAAAACATTATCTTTCACAGACTCTTCTAAGTTCTTTATATGAATAAATACAGAGTAGGCACAATATACTCCATCAGTGTAATACTGGCTGGAAAAATATTATTGGGGTGTTTTTAATGAGAAACAACAAATGCTAGAAATCTTATAATCCAGGGTGCTGACGATTTTTTTTCTCTTTTCCTTTATTTATAGGAGACAGCTACAGGCTGAGGTTACACTCACTCTCTAATATTCCTACAGAAGCAGCAACCATCTGGGTGCTGGGGTGGGCACACGGAGCCCTAGGGTGCCTTTAGCCAGTTCACTTGGAATCTCGAGTCTGTCCTGTCCTACCACCCAGCAGCAATGGAACATTTGTTCCCCGAAGGGCCGGCAAACTGCCAGCAGCAGGTGTTAGGCTGTCCTCTGGGATGAAGGCAGCAGGCATGAGCACTGATGTGTGCCCATGACAAGATGTTGCAAATCTGCTCTCATAGCGACGGTGACAGCATCTGGGACAGTGTTGTGAGTCACCATTCTGTAACCATTAAAAACCAGTTGCCATTCCTTTCATAATAATAAATTAAAATATCATTCCAAAGCGTGCTGGTCTCAGGAAGAAAATTAAAGAAGGCTTGTAGGGATAAATACACATGTGTGCATTGGCACACACGGCGTTACAGCCTGTGTTATCCCACCGTGTTCAAGTGAGTGTGCCTTAAATTTACAGGTACAGCTGATGGATAGGATAGGGCTGTGGCTACTATTCAGACTGCATTTTTAGATTTTCCTAAAAGAAATACAATTGAGCAGAAAATGTTTTAATGCCAGTAAAAAAAAGTTACTATCCTTTAAATCTAATGATTTTATAATTAGTAGATAATTCTTACACAGTTGCATCTATTGAAGCAATGATCTAAGAAGCCCAGATTCATAAGCCAACTCAGCTTTAAATTTTATTTACATAGGCTGAAGTTGTGCTGCTTCTGCCTAAATGCAAAGCTAAGCAGGATATGTGGCTTCTTACAAGAAGAGGATTTATATAAATATCTGCATGGAAACAATAATAGACTAGCAGTAGCTGCCTCTTTCCAAAATGACTGTTTTGAAAATGCTTTCATAGATCTGTAGGCAGGTGCACAGATATTGTTTCTATGACTTCTTCCCACAGAGATCAAATTCTTCTACTTTGATTTATACTGGATTTGAATATGGATAAAGTACATTTTTAAAATTCGCCAACAAGCCATACAGCAAAAATCCAAATAATATTGTCCCTTGATTTCTCTGGAGTCTTGTTTCAGCCTGGCATGCTTATCTTCTGAGCGATCTAAATCCAAGACCTCCCAGCTTATTGACCTTTGTGGAATATAAAGCATGGGACTGATGAACTCAGTGGCTGGGCCTCCCTTTGACCACTGGTCATTTGTCAGCAAGGCCACTGCTTTCATTTGGGCTGAAGCCAACCTGGTTCAGATCAAAAGCAGAGCTGTTAATGATGTCAGCAGAGGCAGGATTTCACCCTGGGCCTCGACACTTACAATTATTGTGATCGAGGTTTATAAGCAGGGCTTATCAACATGAGAAGCTTCAGAAAGAGAGAACTCACATTGAAATTGGCACCGTTTAGCCCAAGTGGATTTTTGCAGTTTAATATTTCCCCTCTATTCATGTTCAGTCTACACTTGGTTTAACAATCTGGGTGGTTGTTCACTGTTTTTAGTCTACCAAATAAGGAATTTTCCCATGTGTTTCCCCTTTTGTCTTTGCTGCAAGCCCCATATTTGTAGGTTTGCCCAATAATATCTCAGGTACTGTTGCAGACCAGATACCTTGGCTATCTATCACCACATTTTAGTGAAAAATAAGTTATTTCCACAAAGACAGATGAGAAATTGGTTTCAAATTCTCCATCTTGTGAAAATATGTTTTATTTTTGACTTTCCTCTTTTAATTTTCTATGATTAAATTTTAAAAAAACCAACAAAATTTGTTCTATATTATTTTTTCATCATAAATGGAATGTGCAAGATAGAATCAGGTGGGCTTTTTGGGGCAGTTTTAAAGACTTTTTTTTTCTTCTTTTAGACCAGGCTATTAATTTGGAAAAAATATGCAGAAAATATAAATGGCAATTTTTTTCTGGTCTTTTTCAAAATAAAAATGTCTGATTTCAGGAAATCTCTCTTTTTTTTGGTTATGAACATTTTAAAATTTCCCATCAGAACCAAGTATCTGTCATTAAAAATTTTACCTAAACCTGTAAGAAGACAAGACTCCTGAGAAATTTTAAGTGATACAAATAGAGGGGAAAAAAAGAATTAATTTACATTTGAATGTTAAATTCAGAGATGATGCAGACCACATTTTTTTTGTGTTTATTTTGTTAGAGAATTGAAAAATTGATCACTGAGCTATTTTTTGCTGCGTGTTGCAATGACAGGAAACCAGAAAGCTGAAGGTAGTGGCATTATCAAACAACTCCACTCACCACATTCAACTCTCTGTTATCTGTACTGCTACTGACAGACTTAAAATTTAAGTCAGGAGTTGCTCAGTAGTGTCTTCAATATGAACACCCAGTAAGACAGAAAATAAACTTCCTTCTGAAAGGGAGGAGAGAAACAAAAACAGACAAAATGAAGCGCAGCTTTGAACCTCTAGTAATTTTTAAGGATTAAGTGCTGGGTCTGTGTTTAGTGACACAACACCACCAAATTCAAAAGGTGACAATTACATCACACCCTTCACCTCTGCTAAAGCCTGGTGACAGGTACCTCTCAGGTCATGGTTCTTTTGATATTTTTAGGTGAACAAAGAAGTTTTCTTTGGTGCCCCATATCATTCACTCAATTAATGTGTGTTTAAAATCAGATTTTTGAAGTCAGGCATGTGAATTTGTGCATGTACATCTGAATGCATCAACAATTGAAAACATAGTCCCTGGTTAAAATGAAAAACACCCACCCAGAATCCTATTCCAATGTGAATTCTACAAGAGCTCCTTGAGAAAGTTGAATCCTTTATTGAAATGTTTGACAAAGAAACCACATACTTTACTGTTTTGATGCATTAGATAAGGCTCTACTTCTTTTTTTTTTTTAAAGAAAAAAGCCTTTGCTCTAAATCAGCAGCATGAAGAATTAAAACATGAAAACAAAAGCATATTATTTAAAGAACAGCCTGTTCCCTAAACTGTTGCTGTGCTGGGTGCCAAACCATATTTTGTGATATATCATGTACAACCTCCTCTTGCATGTTTTACTGTTATGCTTTATATGACTTGGAGTGAGAAAACCCTGATAGTTCTGCCTTGGACTTAGCACAAAGACCGGGATGATGACTCTGAAAGAGGTGGAAAAGTGTTTGTTTATTTGGTGATATGTATGAAAATCTAAGTTAAATAGAAATGTGAATTCATGGTGAATCTGTTGCCCTTCACAAAACACTTGGTGGTTGCAGAACGACAAGTGACCTTGCTGCAAAGTGAAACCCACATGAAGCAGGGCCACTTCATTCTCACACAGGTCTAGAAATAAATGCCAGTGAACTAAGCTTGAATGTGAATTTGCAGTATATAAACCATAATTACTGCCAGTATGAAAGCAAGCCTGTAGAGGTAACTGTGAAATAGTTTATTTTACAGAGGGCTATATTATATATTTAATTTACAGTGGAATAACAACAAGCACACATGCAGTTACTGCAGAGCAGCTCATGCTCACCAACTTTATCCTCAGATCTATGCTGGAATGTTTTGGTTATATGCCTCTACCCTCCATCACTACATTTACACTAATCCATTATCAAAATTCATCCTGATTAATTTTCCAGAACACACCTGAGAAGAGAAGCCTAACTTTCTGTACTGTGGTAGAGAGAAGGGTTTCAGCAGCCTTTCATAGATCTTTTTTGTAGCCTTTCACTGAACAAATCCTGTCCCAGAGAAACTCACAGGTTATAAAAAAAGCAGATATGACAAGTTAGCAAGGGCAAAAAAGGGCTGGAGCTGGCTGTGGAAAGGGTATAAATGGAGAAACCTGCAACTGGAATGGGGACAGCAAGAACAGAATCTTTTGTTAACTGCTCTGTTAGCTCAGGCTGGGAGATCCAAGCTATGGTACAAAAGGTCCCAGACTCAGAAATGATCCACAGGGATGTCAGTGTGATGGAAGATCTATTTTCAATTTTATTTATGATCCTTTTAGAAAGATGACAGGCAGGGACTTTACTGAAATGATATCTTTTAATGCCAAAGACTTATGGGAAAAGAGATTACAGAATCGATGTTATTCCTTCAGTTGAAATTGAATTCTCTCTGTTCATAGGCACAATATCTTTAATAACATAATTGTGTGCTATTTTTTCTACAAGTCTCTTGTCTTATTCCTTGCATAGTTCTGACCTATGCTAGGATGAACCAGAGTTAAATAGTGAAGTAGACTGATCTGGACCTCCACATGTTGAGAAGCTAAAGTTAATAAATGAGGTAGAGATTATTGGGAGTTATAGGAAAATTAAATCCACTTATGACTGAGGTCTAGACTCTCTAAGGGCCATTACTAAAGTCATCATGTGGTGCAGGCAAATCATGTAGTCAGTAATGTATGGTGGCTTATATGTATCTCACTTTCAGAGAGCACAAACTGATATTCCAGGGTTAGAAACACTAAAGTGCTGAACCAGCTGAAGGTGAGGACATAAAGGGTTGTGCCAGGAACAGTTTAACTTGGTATTCCCATAAACATTTATAGTAAACACAAGTATCAGTAAAAAAGAAGTATCAACTATGAGTATATTGAAAAGATGGAATTTTTTTAGATACACTGAAAATAGAAAGCAGCCCGGATGGAAAATTCTCTTTTATACATATTATTACTGTGAATTCAGTGGATTCCAAGGAAAAAAATTATTGAATATAACAACTCACTAATGTCACTCAGGTGATCCAACTGCTGCAGATTTTTACATTGTTGCATTTAAAAAAAATAATAGTCATAAGAACATAAGAATGTATTAAAGTGATGATCTAGTGATAAGTATTCTAAAATAATTATAAAATTAGAATTTTTTTTTCTGTTTTCTATACATTGTTTCCTTTCACTTTCTGGTGGTGTAACAAAAATAAATTAAATCTTGTTTGTAACATACGTAAATGTGACTGTAAAAATGCTGTAAAAAGCTGAAGAGGAAATTAATAACTCAGGGCAGTAAACAAGGCTTGGGACCACACATTGAACTGTGAGGAGAAACAGAAGTTTTTCTGTTCCATCTATCTTATATGTGAATAAAACCCCACACAGTTAAGTAAACGTAGCATAATGCATACATAGAACTTGTGCAGTCTTAATTTCAGCTTTCTAATGTTTCAATCTTTGAAGTCCCCAGTCCTTTTAACATTCCTTAAATGTTATTTCACTGTAATTACTGTGTTTGTAATGAGAGAGTTATTTTCCCAAATGGAGTTATTCGCTATCAGTCCAGTGAGGCTCTGGGAAAGGGAAAAAGGGTTGTGGCTTACCTGCACAAATCCCTTGCACACATGCTCAGAAAATTCTGACCAAACTGGAAGATTTTTCCTCAAAATCTTTCATTCCAGAAGAAAAAGTCTTCACCTGTGAGAAAATTCAGAAAAAAAGCCATGGAGGCAGTTTATTCCTGAGTTTTTTCTGGGATGTGCTGCCCAGTCCCTCACCTTGGGCAGGGCTGTGGTGGAGCACATCCCAGCCCATGAGGAAGGCAAGTGTGCATTGCACAAATGAGGATGACCAAAATCTTATGTTTTATGAGGTGGCTTTGGTGAACTGTGTTTATATTATGGCCAGGCAAAGGTGCAAGCTTTGTGCATTTCTTTTCCCTAAAAAGGGAAAACCAGAGAAAGAAATGAAGATGAAAAGGAAACAAGTAAACAAATGTGGTTTTGCAGAAACTGAGGGACAATTTATCCTCAGCACAGCAAGCAAAAACTTGGAAAACATTTGGAAAAGTCAGAAAACAAGTTAAAGTTGGTTGGCAGACTCTGACAGAGCTGACAGCTAAAACTACCCCTGGCATGTTGACAACAGTGTGGCATCAATCTGTGTGTAACAACCTATCCTTGAAAAACTCCATCCTGGATTTAAGCTAGCACTTCCTAACCTTTTCTCTACCCAGCATCCAAGCTGCGGTGTGGAAAAAGTTTTCAGACGTGACTTTTAACACGTTCATGGACAGTGGCTGGCTCCCTCCCTCAGACCGCCATCATGGCGGCCGCCTCAGGGCTGCTCCCTCACGGACTCCTGTCCCTCCCTCCCACCTCACGGGTCAGTACAAACATCCATCCCCAGCTCCTTGCTCACCCCTCACCTGAGATCTTGCATGTACTCCACATTCCCCCTTTCTTTCCCCAGAACATCTCTGTTTCCTAAAGCAAGGCTGTGGCAGGAAGATCGGGAACATTTTGGCGGGAAGATGAGGAACCTTGTGGTAACATGGCTGCCCTCGCTGTAATCCACCGCACTGTAGCCTCAAGCTGCATAAGGGGGCTCTGAGCATGCTACTAACCACATGGTTATTAGTTATTCCTGCAAGACAAAATGGCCTCAAGTTGCACCAGGTAAGGTTTAGATTGGATATTAGAGAAAATTTCTTCATGTGAAATGTTGTCGAGCCATGGCACAGACTGCCCAGAGCAGAAGTGGAATCCCCATCTCTGGATGGATTTAAATGAGATACCGATGTGGCACTTAGGGACATGGTTTAGTGGCAGCCATTGCTGAGGGCAAATTTGGATATGATGGTCTGAGAGTGCTTTTCCTATCTCAATGGCTCCATGGTTTTATGTTTCTGAAGTAGGAAGAGCTCACAGTAAAGCTGAGGCCTAGCAGCAACTGTGTTGCACAGGGGTTTGAGGCACAGACCTCCACACCAGCTTACATGACTGTCACTGCATGAAGGCAAATGAATTAATGCCATGGCACTGCTTCGTAGGAAATCTGCACCTACTGTTTGTTGGTAATGGCCCAGGCATCCACATCTAAACAGCTAAAAGGATGTGCTCAGCCTCTCAAACTATTGACTGCTAGATCTCACCTAAAGCGTGGTGGTAGCAATAGGCACAACCAGCCTGAGCTACCTGCAGCTTCCATTTCAGTAAAAGTGGGTTTAAAAGGTTGTTTTCACACAACAGTCTCACATACTGCCATATAGAATGCCATAGAAATTCTTTCTGTTATTACTACACCTTAAAAATAGCCTTCTGTTTCGAGATCCTTTGGTGTTCTCAGATAATCTGTATTTATATAATTCTTGTGGTCCTATGATCCCTACGTGTTTAGCTGGATGATACACAGATAGTCTGAGTTGTCAGTCACTCTCTTCATCTCTCCTATCCATTGCTTGAGAGCCTCACCTCGCTCCTATAGACATCTTTATATAATATCCCTGAGGGATTCAGCTCAAACACCTCAAATACACTAAAGACATCTGTATGTAAGATGTCTGCTTCTGTCAGGATGCAGGCAAAAGTTGCTCTGCACAGCTCATATGCAGGCTATAATGATCATATTATTCTGATTATAAATAAAGCTGTGCTTTCTCACTTGTGGTATGCCTAGCTATCATTTGCTGCTGCATGCCATGTTGAGGTTGATACTTAGCAACTGAAGGGGGGAAAAATGAGTTGCTAACATCTGTTTTATCATTTTTTGATGAATGGAAAAGCTGTAAACAGAGACCTTAGTTCTGCACAGATCAATCATAACAATGAGACTTACACAGATTCTATGTCATCGTGAGTTGCATTAGTAGCAAACAACAAATTATTTTAGTGATTGTGCTAAAAGAGAAAAAAAGCTCATAGTTACTGTCCCATAGACAATCTTTCATGCAGCCCAGTTTATTTCAGCCTTTGGACATTTGGCTGTTGTGTCGCTGGTCACTGAATTACACTTACTAAGGTATCTATCAGAAAAAACTAAGATTACTTTTCTTTCATAGTTCTCGTGTGCTACAGCCATGTGAATAGTGGGTCTGTTTGGTTCCCAACTGCAAAAACAAATAAAAATTCCATCTTTAACACTTAAGAAACTGTCTATTTTTAGTTTGGTTTCCTATGGAAACAAGGCATCTGTGATCAGGCTGTCTCTGTGCATGTATCTGTCCTTGTGTACCCCCTAATAATTTTTGAATCTAGTGGCCTTTTACAACCAAGTGTGATGAAATGACAGAGTTTTTGGAGTATCTAGGTCCTAACAAATTTCCTAAAAATATGGGGCTAGATAGATGAACAAAAAATGTTGATGTTGCCCAGCTGAGGGAAAGCTGCAGCATGAACTTATATCTTATGAGACTCCAGAGAATCCATGGGTCTGAGAGCTGCAGTAAATAACACAGCTATACAGGAAAGCTTCAGTGCAAGGTCATGCTTTTATGTACCTCAAATTCATGAACAGATTTCATTCATTTCATTCCTCAATTATTTGTTTAATATTTGTAGAGGTCTCCCTTCTTTTCTCAGTCAGAAGACTGGAATTCTCCCCTTTCCCCACAACCAGTGTAGAATCTAGTTCCAGATGTTTTTTAATTTGACCTTTGGGTCAGAGGATCAGGATCATGTGATAGTAGGCTATGTAACGAAAGCTCCCCAAACGGTGTAGACTTGTGCATCAGGAAGCTTCAGGAAATGCATAGAACAAGAATTCTTTGGGAATTAACCTGCAGGAAGAAGAAAATAATGTAGGACCCAGCTTTTCTTTTTAAGTGCATACTTAAAATATATGAAAAATTAGGAAATAAGTGTTAAAGAGGCATTTTTTTGGGGAGAATGAAGAGAGGAAATGGGGGAAGTAGCACAGCATGATGCTGGATATACCTTGATATGGAAGAGTTGCTAGCTTGAAATTGTCTTGTTCCTTTTTAGATTAATCCATCTCTGTCTTCAGTCTTCTCAATATTGCCCAGAGGTGGAAAACAATCAGATGAAAGAATTGCCTTTTTGGGTAAGGAAACTGGAATAGATGCTGAGTAGTTACTTACATGTGTAAAGCTGACTTAGATTGCAGGTTAAAAAAGTCACAGCTGACTCTGGAACTGGAGTCACTGAGGCAAGAAGGGAAAAACCCTCCTCCCTCTCCATGAGCTGCATCTGGATCTGTACAGCCACACTTTTGCAGGTTTGTATCCAAATGAATGAGCTCTGTTCCTGAGGCAGAGCTGCTTGTGGATTTGTGCTGTGTAAATCAGTTGCATTGTGTAAAGATTTCTGACCCAAAATGGTGCCTGCTTGGGGCTCTCTGCACTGTGCTTTGTTGTACAATGAAACACATATGAGATGTCTGATGAGCTCTGGGTGTGGAGAGTGAGTTATTGAGGTTGGAAAACTGGGGAGAGCTTCAGCTCCTACCTTCCCTGGAGAACAAATGTTTTTCAAACTCCTCTAAGGTCTGCAGAGAAATTCCAGCTGATTTGTAGCTCTTTTGTACTTTCTAGGCTTATAAGAATTCCACATCCTGGGAGACAAATAAGAACTCAACACCTTGGGAGACAAATAGGCCTTTCAGTATAGAAACAGACTTTCTAGAAAAAAAAAAAGTCCTGTCTACAGAGATGCTTCCTACAGCTCTGACCTCTTGTGTTATTTTGGTCACAGAACCTCAAGTGGATGGAAATGATGAGGATGTTTATCCTCATCATAGTGGTCTGAGGAGGAGGTCCCACAAATAAACATTTTGGATTTTCCCCAGAGTAATATTGCAATTGCCATTCCTGCCATTAGCAGTCTGCTGTTACTTCACCCAGCTCTGTGTAATGTGCTACCAAAATCAGTTCTGTTGTTTGCTTGTCATTGGATGGACATCACAATTAAAGGCTTCCTAATTTCTGTTCTTTTGTATGGAACAAGAATGAAAGTATTAGAAAAAATAAAAATAGGCAGATATATTTTTGACACTATTTGCCTGACACTGAAAATGAGTACCTTCTGGTTGTATAGGTTTTTTCTTTCCTATTTCTACAACACTTACCATAATTCATTTAAAAATAGAGTTTAGAAAGCAGTGGGTATAATTAATGTATTGATCTAGTTTTCCATTATGTTGTTAGCACAGGTGAAAAATGTGCCTTTGATGAAATTGTTGATTAAAACTACCAAAAAATCCATTATATCTAGCTTACTTTTCCTTACCTAATGAAGCAGATGGATATAAAATAAGGGAAGGCCATATTGACCTTTACTAGGAATATATATGGCATATAACTTGATACCTATAAGATAATTAATATTAATCTGACCTTTTTAGTTTCTGGGCTATAGTGCTGTTACAAATAGCAGCTACATAATGTGTTGTATGTTTTCACTGAAGAGGTCATGCACTGGCTAAGAGCAGGAAAATGTGGATTTGCTGGAGTTGTTCTCAGCATCTCCTTGATTCAGGGCAGGGAGGAAGAACAACTCCATCTACCTTCCCAACCCTCTCATACAACTTGGTAGGTCAGGAAAGTGCAGAGGGCTTGCTCTCAGAGCATTATACTTTAAAGATTAATTATTTCAGTCATCAGACTTCTGATCAGCATGAGAAAGTGCAGAAACAGAGCAGGATATTGGAGGGTTTCATCAAGGCAGTCCCAGTCCTGTGCTGATCTCTGCCCCTAAGCAGGGACCATCAGCACTTTGGGTTTGTCCAGCACCTAATATGATCACATAACAATGCTATTTTATGTGATAGAAATGTGAATATGTGACTGTGGCTTGCCATGGGATTACTCAAAAATGGCTTTTGCTTTCAAAATTCAGATCAACCCAATGTCAAAATAACTTAAGTATAGACAATCCTAAAACAAATACAGGGTACTCTGTGATAGTATTTTAAGGAACATTCTATTCACAAACATTTTTTACAACTATTGAGTCAGGGATCGGACTTTTTCCAGATTTAGAAAAATCCTAGATATTTGCTGTGTTGTTTAACAGCAAATGTCCTTCAATTTGCCTGGCAATAAAATTTGTGCCTCAGTTTCTCCATGTCATTTGCTTAACGTTAACCTTTTGATCCCCAGTAGAACTGGATGACCTTTAAGCTCCCTTCCAATCCAAATCATTCTATGATTCTATGGTTCTATTAAATTAGATCTTTTTTTCCAGAAAAATGGAAGATTCCAAAGCAAAATCGCATTCTGGATTGTTCTCTTTGGTTGGGGTCAAGTGCAGACAGCCAAGTCAGCACACTCAGTGCTGCTTCTGCTCACACCTCTCAAAGATCTCTTGGAGGATACTTATTGATCTCCTGCTGTCCAAGGTGCCCTCTGAGAGAAAATTCCCAATATGTGTGGAAAAATATGTGGAAAAATACTTCATCCACACTGGATATTCCTAGCTGTTAGCTGAAGTAGTCCTGATACTCCATATCTCTGCATCAAAATACTCTCCAAATGTCCAAATAAATGGATGGAGGTGCAGAGAAATCCTTTTCCTCCCATTGTTCAAAGCCTGTCCAGCTTTCTCAGCCATCCAAGCGCTGCCCTGTTTGCTCTGTTTCCACCACACTGCTTCATTTTGCCCTGGCATCCCTCTGCTCCATGCTGTGAGTGCCACAAGGCTGACCCCAGACACCTCTGCACATGCAGAGTGCTGCATAATAACACAAGAAGGCTCCACATTTTTGAAAAGAGATGGATTTTTAGTAGGAGCACTGGTTAGCACAGAGCTGGGACTGCAGCCGGCGCTCCAGCCATTCTCATTCAGGCTGAATCCTTCGGTGTCTTCACTCCCATAACCCCTGCTCCTCCCTTCAAATTGTAGACAGGCTGTTAGCAGCAGTTGTCTGCCTGCTACAGAGACCAAATGGAAAGGCTCAGGATCACCACCTATAACAAGTTTCTCTGCTTTGTATTTCTTCCCTGTTTTTTATTTGACTGCACATGAGTGAATTGCTCTTCGCTCCTTTCCAGGTTCTGTGACTTCTCCCTAAATGCCCCCCTAAATTCTCCCCTTTTTGACCACTCTCTTCCCTTTTCTATGGGCACTTACATGGTAGACTTTTCCCCAGTTCCAGTTCCTTGCTTATTATCATCTGCTTGTTTCCTGCTTTGCCTGGCTTTCATCCCACGAGATTCTGATCCCCTCAGGATCAAGAATTATCTGAATTCCTGGCCTATTTAGATATACCTATGTATTCATACATACATACCAATATATTTATATATATATATTCCCAAGACTAGATTGTATACAAACTCTGTATGAAGAATCAATAAATAAAATATTTTAATAATATATTTCTGACTCTTTACAGTCAGCAACATAACCATCTCTTGTTTCAAAGCTTTCAACTCTTTTTCTGTCTAATACAAATAATGTAAATAATTCATGTATTTAGTAATGATAAATATTCATATTTCATTCGAACCAGAAAGTGGTAGTCTAGATTAAATTAAACCACTTTGGATTTAACAGCTGGAAATCTCCCATGCCAAAGAAAGGATTTTAGTCACACTTTATTTAGAGTATAGAACTACCAGAAATGGGAAGTGACGTGGAGAGGAAATGGACTCTCTCACCCAAACATATAACACATCTCTTTATTGACTGTAGTTTCTTCAGACTTGGCTACAAGCAAATATATTTATTCTGGAACAGACTAAATGAGTGCTGGAAGGAAGAATACAGTTTGCATACTTTATGAGCATAGATAGCTGGGTCAGGGTCTTTTATTGCTTTTGGAGGTCAATTCTTAGTGAGTTGTATTCCTTTTGCCAGAGGAAGCTTAGTGATTTGGGGAACCATTTGAAAAAAATCAAACAAAACAGTAAAAAGAGATGAATGAACTAGAAATCTGCTCCCCAAAGTAACAAAGATCTTTTCTTTATATTATTGAACTTGTAAGCTGCATTTTCATTTGTCCAAAGTTTTCATCATTACACATAAACAGGAGTTTCATATGGATGGAGGAGGGTTACATTTTAGCTCTGGAAGGGACTTAGGGATTCTGCTTTGAAATTCAGGAAAATGATGGTTTCCTTCCTTTTTGTTCCAATTTATTGTTCAAATAGAGGGCCATGGGGAGGAAAGGAAATGAGCCATTTTGAGGGAAAAGTGTTCATGTTTTCTTTTTGTGTTTCCTTGGTGTTTGTCCACCTTCCTAAGTCTGTAAAAGGGCTACTGGGCAGAAGGGCTGGGAGCTGATGTACATTTTCTTTCTCTGGAAGCTGGAGTGCACATGGCTGGAACTGTTCTGAGCACTCCATGTAAACCACAAAAATTCAAGAGTCAGAAGCAAACTATGCTTCCTGGCCAGATGAGGTAGAATCACCAGTCTTTTATAAATCTCAGGTAAGGAGCTCTGCAGAACAGGAGAGAGATTTCTCCAAACAAGTGCTCAGATGTATATATTGTCATGAGGAAAAAATTGTAATTTTTAAGCCAGTCTGAGTTCAACCATGTCAAAATCCTACTGAAGACAAAGCAGTTGGATTTCACATGCATTGTCTATTTGAGGTTAATAATGAGTTTATACCAGGCAGTTATCTAGATAGCATGTAAGGAATGAATATGTACCCCACCATTGTTCTGATTAATAGGTTCAATATACAATGCATGTTTTTCTGTTCACAGCAGGCTATTCTGGACTGGGCCTTTAAAGTACTAATGTAATTTCAAAGGTCAGTGGTTTAGGGAGTCAAATGATTTTGTGAATTTTTTCTGATATCCAAAAGCTGGAGATGAGGTTAATGGGATGCCTGGGGTCAGAATTCAGGGGGAATGAAGTGGGAAGAGCTTTGGGTCAGTGGACTCCCTGAGAGGATTCCCTAGTTTGCTGCCAGCAGACTTGTAAGTCCCAGAGTCAGTAATAAACCCTTTGTGTTGTTATTTTTGCTTTTTTCTGTATTCCTTCCAGCATTCAGCAGGATTCAGGGCAAATAGGATGTGCCAGTAATGGGAAGCAAACACTGAGATGGCCAATGGAAATATTCTTCTTCTTATGCATGCTTCCCATAAAACATGTGCAGGTGGGCCGTCTGGAATCACAGCCATGACTCTGCCTGGTGTTATTTCCTCATTTGTTGTTTTCTCCATCTGCTCATTTATTTTCCTGGTTGTGGTCTTCTTCTCTCTGTCTCAATTTCCCCCTGCTCATTTGTATAAGTAGGAATATCCTACCCTCCAGCAACTGTGTAATGTGCTTTCCCTTTTATCTATATATTTGGCTTGCAAATAGATAGCTTAAAAATCTGGGACAAGACAAAGAAGCCATGATCGAATTCCAGCAGAATCTTCATGTGTTTAGATTATATTCCTGCAGTTTTTTCCAAATAAATATTTTTGGCCATGGCACATCACAATCTAAACCACGCAGTGATGAAGTTTTACTCAGGACAGGTAATGTGGGAGATGAGACTGAAGCAGAGGACACAATGCACAGTAAATGCAGGCACTGTCACCTCCTCACTTGGGCACAGCAAGGATGGCAACCACTGGGTTTACTGAGCAAAAGAAAGTGTTTTGCAAAATGTCTGTATTCTGTCTGGCTGCCCAAAAGGAAGGGTTGCTTTTTTTTGTGATGCCTGCCAGTTGTGTCGTGCTTTGCCAAGGATTGGTTCTGACCTCTTGGGTGGTGTAAATCATGAGGAAATTAATGGATTCGTTAAAGGAGTACATGGAGGGGGGGCAGCCTCTTTTCTGTCAGATGGTGGTGAGGGCTACTGTGCTCTCAGCTCCCTGCTAAATCTGCCCTTTCACAAAAGCATGTGAGTGTGATATTATAATGTGTTATTGTGATTTTCAGCTACCCTTTCTGCCTGGAAGTGAATTTTGATCTGCAGCACTGGGGAGCTGCTGGAGCCTGGTGGGGAATGGTTACTGGTGGTGTGGGATGAACTGTTTTCTCTGCTAAAACTTACAGGTTTTGACAATTATTTCAGGATTTCCCCCTAGAAAAGGATTCTGAGCTTTTACACAGACTCACTGTCTGACCTCTGGCCACCTCAGTCACCTTTCTACACCTCTCCCTCATCTGTCCCATCTGTTTAGACTTTAAGCTCTTGAGAGCAGCCATTGTCTCTTCAAGTGTATTTATTTTGTACAGTACCTAGTGCTGCAGGGCTCCTGCTCGGTTGGAACCACTGGGTGTGACTGCAATGTAAATACTGAGTAATAATAATAGCATATGTGGGGGTGTAGAAACAGGGAGAGAGAGAAAAATATTTTCCCCATTCTTGTCTGCTTTTTGTTGTTGTTCTATTTCCTATTCACAGAAAGCATACAATACTGATTAATGAAAAATTTCTGGCTCCAGTTCAGTATCTGGCTTCAGTACATTTGCTATTTGATATCTGAGATATGTACAACATGTTCACAGTGAATTCTCCAACTGAAAACAGTAGAGTTCAAACCAAGTCAATTAATTCACAGAGTGAATGGATTCAAGCCCAGATTCTCGTGCCTTGTGGAGGCCTCTTTGAGTCTCCTGCCAAAAGATATCTGTTTATAAATGCAGTAAACGTAACTATTTGATACTTATAGCTCTTACAGCCTTATGTGATTTTTTTTCCTTGTTATGGCTGATCTCTGATAATTGAGTTACATTTTGCAGACATTTCAGGCATTCTCTGTCTCTCTGTGCTTTCTTCCCCCCCTGGCGCTACGGCTCAGCCAGTGCTTTGGACGGTTTCACATTTCCTTTCTCTTTGTTGCCTTGGATATTCTGCTGAAGTAAGGCATAACAAAACTGTATCCAAAATCCATACGTACTTGTAGCCAGGCTCCCCCCTGAACCTGCTCTGTGGCAGTTGCATGAGAAACTTTACCATTTCTGCAGAAGGAGAGGAGAGATAAAACCTTACAATGAAAATGATTGTTGTGTTCTGCACTGATGGTCCAAGAGCATTAATAATAGATCTTTGTTGAGCAGTATCTCTCATCTCTAACACTCAAGCATTTAATCAAATGATGTATATAGTACAGCAGGCATTTTTGAAAAATATTCATCGCTATGTGGAATATATCAGGTAGCATTATAAAACCAAATAGAACAAAAAATATGGGGAACATCTTTATCTATGTGAAAAATTGAAATAAAACAATGGAGAGTGGAAATTTGGGCAGGGCATATAGGCTAGCATTTCTTTTCTAAGAGGAAACATTCAGGATTTCTTTACTTTATTCCTTAAATATTGTTTTTGTCCTTTTTTTTTTGTTTCCAAGAGTACCCCAGAGCTCTTCTTATTTGTGCTTTCCTATTTTTTCTTCATACTCCTTGCCCATTTTTTAACCTGGCCATTCAGCACATTGACCTGTTGTCTTTACACCCACTGTTTTCTGAAATTCTACTTCTGAACTCTTTCTGAACATACAACTCAGAATATGGATGTGTTTTCCTGGATACTTTGCTACAACTGAAATTCTTTACAAACAGAAGTTAACTCCTAACATATCCTTAATATTTCTCTCATCCTTTCTCTCATCATATTTGTTGTTTATGATCCTTTATTGCACCACTCTTTCCTTGCAGCTCGGGTCTGCAACCTGAAATGGTCAGGTTTGATCTATGTCAGTCTCTGACCCAGAAAAAAAGGAATTAACTCCCTTCTCTCTCATGGACTTATCATCCATTTGGCCATAGAAGCATAGAGTGCTTGAGGCTGGAAAAGCCCTCGAAGTTCATTGAGTCCAGCCACTAACCCAGCACTGCCCAGGCCACCACTAACCCATGTCCCCAGGCATGATATCTATAGGACTTTTAAATCCCTCCAGGGATGAGGAGTCCACCACTGCTCAGTGCAGTCAGTGAGAGAGATGGACAACCGTTTTGGTGAAGAAATTTTCCCTAATACCCAACCCAAACCTCCCCTGGTGAGACTTGAGGTGGCTTCCTCATGTTCTGTCATTTGTTCCCTGGGAGCAGAGTCCAGTCTTCCCTGGCTGCACCCTCCTGTTAGGGAGTTTTGGAGAGTGAGGAGGTCCTCCCTGATCCTCCTTTTTTCCAGCCTAAAGAGCTCCAACTCTCTCAGTCAGTCCAAGCAAATGACACCAGTAAAGATTATTTTTCTTTTGGTTCTCAAGTCACACCTCTGTGATAAAAACCAAAATAAAATCAATCAGTGAAAGAGACCTGGAGACGGAGGAAAGATTAATAACATCCATATTTTTAAAGTACATTAAAAATGTATACACCCTTATACTACTCCTTTATCTCCCCAAGTACTGTGTGCCATTTCTATTCTGAATAGCAGAAGCTGTATCTTGCTATGTATTTCCGCAGCAGCCAGCACAATGAATTCCCATTCTCCTACATTACCACAAATGTTGCTGGGAAGCAGCTGTAATACATATGAACTTCTTAACACTGTGTTGGAAGATCAGAATGTTTAATTTAGCTGCCTAACAAGAGGTAACATGAAGCTGGTACAATATCAAATGAATATATATTGTTCTTAATATTTTTAGACCAGGAATTAGAAGACATTTTGTAGCTGCCAGAAGTTCTGGAATAGCCTCACCAAAAGGATATAGTTTCAAGAGCAACTTTAATGAATTAATGAATGAGATTGCAAAACAGGATAATGGCAATCTTGAAACCACTGTTTCTGATCATGTCATCTGGGCTGTTTTGGTTTGTTGATTCATTATTTGTGAAAGAGTGGTGAAAAGAGATGAGTTCTGTTATGTTAGTGTGGTGTTTAACTAATGCCATGTTTTAGGGCTTCTATTTTCCTCTAAAGTGATAGGAACTGGCTAGATACAAGAAGCAGTATGTAGTGATCTGGCTGCAGGTAGAAGTGCATTATCTAAAGATATTTTCCTGCTTCCCACAGTGCATCTTTAGTGGAGCTGTCAAGAGAAGGGCCACAATGCTGGTGATGTGTTTGGAACTTAAGTCCTATGAGGAGTGGCTGAGGGAGCTGGGGGGGCTCATCCTGGAGAAAAAGAGGCTCAGGGAGGACCTTCTTGTTCTCTACAACTCCCTGACAGGAAGGGACATCAGTGGGGGTCAGGCTCTGCTACCAAGGGACATGGGGCAAGATAAGGGGAAATAGGCTTAAGTTGTGCCAGGGGAGGTTTGGGTTGGATATTAGGAAAAATTTATTTCTCTGCAAGAGTGGTTAAGCACTAGAACAGGCTCCTCATTGGAACTGGAGGAGTACCCATTCCTGGAAGTGTTCAAAAAATGAGTGAAGGTGGCGCTTCATGATATGGTGTAGTGGGCATGGTGGCATTTGGTCAAACTCAGATCTTGGAGGTGTTTTTTAATCTTAATGAAGCTATGAAACTATGATCTTAATTTCCTGGATTGACTGGTGGGTTTAGCTGTATATCCTGGAATCTGGAGAGCCTCCTTTTCCCAGTCATGGCTGATAGCTTTCTGTTTTCTCCAGCAAAGAACCTGAACCTGCTTTTGGTTGGGATGCATTTCACATTTTGTGCCATGTGAAATGGGTGACCTGCTGTCTGTTCTGGCTCCAGTATATGTGCTGGGATTATCCACAGCTCCAAAGGGTTGGAAGCAGTGAGGGATGAAGCCTTTCCCAGCAGGTCCTGTTGCCATCTCCTGCCCGTGTACAGAAGTGCCTGGGCTGCTCCTGGCAGATGCTGCTCAGCCATTGGGATCCCTGCATTGGGTGCTCGAACCTTCAGCAGGCAGTGACTGCTGTCAGCACTACCACGCTGAGCTGTTATTTGTGGTATATTTCGATAAGGAAAGATAGGGAATGTGTCAAAACTTAAATCATTTCACATTGTAAACTGTTGAACTGCTTTAATCCTACAATAATTCTGCTTCTTTCAGTTTATTTAAGTTCAGTCACAGCTAGAAAATCAGTTCCTTGGTATTTTTGCAACTGCAAGTAAACCTTGCCAGCAGTAAAAAGAGGGGAAAAGGTGAAGGGTTCAAACAATAAAGCCTAGAAAATAATGAAATGTCAGCATTACTGTGCTGGTAGATCCCTAGAAAACCAGCACAAAGTAAAACCAAAAATGTTTAACAGCAAATCTAAGAAGGCTTTTGGACTCTGGGACTGTCCTCTGCCACAAGTAAGTCCCAGGTGGGTAAAGAAAGAAAGTCAGAGAAGTCAAGAACAATCCTTTCTTCCACTTCTCTCCTTGGAACATTTATTCAAGTTATCATTCTGTATGTGCTTCATCTTGTCTTGAGGAATTCTGAATTTTGTCTTGAGACAAAACCTTATGTGCGCCAATTTTAAAAAGGTGTCCAACCAATTCTTCACTGTGCTTATCCTGCATAATATATACCTGTGTATAAATAGAATTTCATTCCAGAATAGGTTATATATTGCAGAAAGCACTCGCCTAGCAAGCTGTGGTTTTCCTCCTCCTGCTTAGGAAATCATCTGTTTCACATGGTTGTGGCATCCCATCCCATACTGTGGACAGTCTAACTGAAAATATGTGAAACCAAATATCTTATCATCAACCTCTAAATGAAACAGATTTTCAGAAAACTTTTCAACAATTTCAAATAAACTAAATGTGTTGACAGAAAAGTTCTGAGCAGGAAGAAGAAAGTCTAAATTAATGCATTTTAAGCTGTGAATTAATCATAGCTTCAGAAATGGCTCCTGTCATGCTACAGGTTTAATGTCTCCCTCCATAAATTTTACTCATACCTTCCCTTGCTTTCATTCTGATGATTATAGCTTCTCTTGGGATGTCTGCTCCCAGACATGTATATCCAAAATAATACATTTATTACAGTTTGTCCCAGAGCCTCTCTTCCTTTCAGCCTAGAGCTCCAAAAGGCCATTGCTGTAAAATATCTCCATAAAATGTCTCTGTCCAGCTGTGTCCTGGACAATTCACCCTTTTCTGTTCTTGCTCATTTCTTTCCAACCCTTTATTCTATGATTTTTTTGTCCATCATTTTATTTTAATTTTTTGTCTCTTTTCATCATGTATTAGAGGCTTCTGTTGTTTTTATAGTCAGGTAATTTAAATTTTGCTCTTTTCTCTCTTCCATGTTTTTAGGTAGATGATGGTTCATGAAAATATGCAGTGATGTAAAAAAGAAAAAGTGAACTGAAACCATCAAATAAAGCTAAGAGTGAGGCTGAGACCTATTTGCAGATGTTCAATAAAGTCAAAAAGAAGCTGATTTGAGGGGATAAATTATTCATAGCTAATTATTTGCTCTTCTTTAATGCTAAATATCCTACATTTCAGCCTCCTGCAGGCAACTCAAGCAGTGATTCCCGAGTTTTTTAACAGCAACAACCACATAGAGTTTTTGAAGTGCTTTTGGTCCCTCTGGGTTGACAGGTGCTACATAAAAAGCAGACAGGATATTGTTGTCAAGAGTCTTCAGAGTTTGAAGCATGAAGTCCTGTAGAACAAGCTGAGGTTGTATCTTCAAAACACAAATCTTGCAGCTTCAACATGCTCCTAGGCTCTGGGCAGCTCTTACAGTGCAGGCTGCAGCAAAGAGCAATGAATGTTGCTCTGCTCCTGGGACTGGGTGGCTCCAGGTCAGGGCTGAATTTTGGCTCATCCTCTGCATCTGTGGGGAAATGAAAAGAGGAGAATGAGGCATTTGCCTTCACTGCACCAAGAGCTGCTGGTTCTTCTGTGCATGTGCTGACTGTGCTGTTTGCCCAAAGGGCAGTGAGTAGAATCAGGTTTTTGGTCTTTCTCCTTGCTTTTCTCCTGCCCTAGAGTAGATAAATTTTGGGCACAAAGTCCCATTTCTTCAACTACAATGCAAAATTTAAATTCAAGGTTTTTCTCTGAACACACAGTTCAAGTCTCAGGCTGACCATGCACGGTCCTTTTGGCTGTGGATTATTTGCACTCTGCCCTGTTTTATTCAAGGAACACAGTACCTCCTTGTTAGCCTATAACTCAGATTATTGCAAGTCTGGAATACAGTTACTGATCATTGCATGAATCTGTACATATGTAATACAATTTCTCAATCCATTATAGGTGTAAAATCCAATGTAAA
The DNA here is from genome assembly GCA_013399455.1 of Anthoscopus minutus. Lineage (NCBI taxonomy): Eukaryota > Metazoa > Chordata > Aves > Passeriformes > Paridae > Anthoscopus > Anthoscopus minutus. The sequence continues at coordinate 32,080 of VWYI01023234.1, forward strand.
TATAACAGCAGTAAAAGTTCTGCTTTCCTTTCCTTTTTTTTCTTTTTTTGTTTGGATTTTTTTTTTATTTTTTCATTATTTTTATTTTCCCCAAACTGGAGAAGCTTGTGTTATTTAAATGAACTCCGACAGCCCAAGTGAGTCCTTTGACAACCCAAGCCCTTTGGTAGTCGGCTGTGGCTGGCACACAGCCACTTACTGCTGTACTTGCCCATAATGAAATCCATTCAAACATATCAGCTCCTGGAAAATGATGTGCCTCCATCTAAGATTACCAACAAGGAGCCTACAAAACAAGTGGCTACAAAGCAAGGACTACTTATATGCATCTTTTTATTTGCATTGTAAAAGGCTTTTCCAACACACAAGGAGTTCCAAGTTGTCTGCAATAAGTTTCAGGCTGCTGGAGTGCACTGTACATTTTGTGTATGTATTTATATGTAGATTCATTTGTAAGTATTGTTAGAAGGATATTAGCTCAGCAACTATAGAGTCATATCAGGCTATGAGAGGAAGTCAGTGTGTTTATACAGACACTGAGTAGTATGTTAAGGGCTTGTTTTTTGGAAATAAAAGCTTAATTTCATTATCATAATGATGATAACATACAGCCTTGAATGATATTAGTTCCTGTTTATACTACTCGTGGTGTTGGTCTAAGCTGCATTTGCCATCGAGACATAATTACTATTTTATTATTATTTTTTTCACAGTTAAGTGGAGCATTTTAGCACAGCTGAATTGCTGCAAGCCTTGGTGGAACAAATCTATTAGTGGTATGGCTTGAAACAATACACAAAAGAGCCCTGTGTGTGGTCTGCTCTACATGCTTTTCACTTCCTTATGTTAAACAATAAATCTCTGAGTCAGCTAGAACTCGGAGACTAACATCCAACGAGAGCCGCATTTTATCTTTTATTCATTGGCAGGAACATAGCTGTAGGAGGTATTCAAATCACACTTTTATTTAAACAAACACAGCTGGATCACAGCCTCTTAATATAGCAATTCTCTAATGAAAAATAACAACATAGTATTTATCTCTTTTCTTTTGTGCAGCTCTCAATTTGCTAAAATTAGGCAGACTTCAATCCCATACAAAATTGGCATGTTTTCATGACCAGAGCTCATAGCAACTAACTGCAAAATTATAATGGGAATGTAATTATAGTAGGGCATGTGAAATACACATCCTTTTGCTGCTGTAAGCTATACAGGGTTATACAATTATGCTATAATAACATAATTTATCTTAAAGAAGTCAGGCAGCTGATTTCATTTCTACAACTTGAATTCTTCAGTTATATGCTGTGTCAGGTTAGCATCAATGTATTGCACAAAGTAACCTGGTGCAAGAAGTCAGGGCTTCCCTAAGATGCATTTTCCCTGGTTTGCATGAGTTTATTTTGCATGAGTTTATTTTCTTCCTTTGTTTGGAAAAAGCAAACTTGAGTTTCCAGCTCTTTGGGAGCCTTGTAAAATATGATTTCCTACCCTTGTGGCTGCAGTGGTTGTTTCTTGCTGCGGTCATGATTTGGGACCAGCAATTTGTAATTAACTGCAGAAGGATGTAAGTAAATAAAGCAAATAGCTGAGTCACCTGGCCACATGCTGAGTGAGGGTTCAGAAATAATCACCTTACCACTTACATGCTGTAATAATGAATAGTGGCCAAATCCTGCACTCATCTTAAGCAAAACGATCTCCTTGATATCAACAGGATTTTGATAAGTCAGTCCTATCTCTGAACCCAGGATTAAGTAGTGAGAGATGCAGTATTTAGTGATCATTTCAAAGATTGTTACAGACAATTGTAATACTCTTGGAATAGAGGATTAACTTTTCAGGAATGGGACAGGACTGTGTGACACTAGAAATATATTAAGAAATTATGAGGGAGGCTGCAAGGTGCCCTATTCCCAGTCAGATAACCTGGGAAATCATGTGACTCAGCACAGAAAGAATGTCTGGGGCAGGGAGAATGTCATCTAAGAAATTCTCTTCTTTGGGAGACCCACTTTGGATATCAGATAGCACTGTTAGCTGTGTGTGGTTTATTATAATAAATAACAATACTAATTATTATTGCTATTGAATGGGGCATTGTAGGCATAAGCCATAAGTTCATATCTCTGAAATTACCAAACACTGGGCTGCCTATTACTTTCAAGTCATGTAGCTTGGGATCACACCTCCATCCTAACTCTGCTTCCTTTTGCTTGTTGTAAAGCAGGCATTTTTAACAGACAGATATGCAATTAAAAATTTTAATTTCAATCCAAACTCTCTATATTCCCTATATTCTTTATGTATTAAATACACCTTTTGTGTCCTGACAATATTTGCTGTTATTGATTAAGGTGGAAGTTCCATGAATTCCCTACACATGTGTAAGCCCTGACGTAGACAGGGCTGAATAAATGCTCTGTTCATTTCAGAAAGCTGGTGTTTAGCACGCTCCCTATAATGCATTTTGAAAAGAGTTCAACCTGTTTAAAACAACAGCCATATGGTTCTCAGTACTGGAGGACTGACCAGAATGCAAATGGCTATGACACATATTGAAAATAAAAAGTCATTCTACCACTGAATACACATGCAGAATTTTAAGAACAGTTTTGGGTTCAAGTCCACATTTGCTTAAATATATGGGGCACAGATATCTCATGTGAGGCTGAATTTTGACATTGTTAATTTGGATTACAAGCACCATATCCCCGAAAATATATCAATTTTTTGTTACATGTGTATAAAATATCTTGGTTTCTTGAAGATCACTTGCATTTGTACCTAATTTACCACGTTATCAACTTTTTGCTTTAGGTTTTCTTCTTCTGTCATTGTAGATGTAATATCTGAATTGTGCTATCCTCCAGAAGTTACTGGTCAGTCTTCGTTAAACCTTTTAAGTCTTTTTACTATTAAGGCTTTTTACTTTTTACAGTGACATTCACAAGTATGTTCAAAGTCCTGTCAGTGTTTCTACAATCCAACTTCCCTTAAAAAAGTGTGGTTTTATAATATGCATTTTTCTCCTCTGGTTTGGAAATTATCTATAGGAGCTGAGGTTATTAATCCTGGTGTTTACTAAGAGCCAAAAATATCTGTGGATATGGTTCTGTGAAAAAGACTTGGTTCCAAAGGTAGAGCTGTTTGTTATATGCCCATGGCCATGTTTCTGAACCAAGGAAGCTAAAGCAAAAATACAGTGAGAGTTACTTATAGAAATATAGTGTAGAGCTCTGGAAATCTCAACAGGCTCTAAATTTCAATATGAACCTCTAGATTTTATCTTAAAAGCTTAGACAGTCCCTAAGACATGAGGAGACATCAGGAAATTTCTATGCAGACTATGCAGCAGCAAGATACAACCCCATATAATAAAAAACAAAACCATGAGGAAAGGGTAAAATATTGCCTTTATAACAGAGAGCAGTTCTTGAAGGGACAGAGGACTTTCTTCCATCAGTGCAATTCTACATTCTGAACAAAACGGGGCTTTTTTGGTTCTAGCGCTTGATTTTCTTTTTTGCTTCCTATCTCTATGGTTTGTATTTCTCTCTAATATTGTATCTATTATTTCTTAGTATCTTTCTCATGTCACTGGTCACTGACACTTAGCTATCCCCATTTTCACTTTTACAAATCCTGGGAAATTCATCCAGGGACCACTAGGGTGGAGTGAAACCTCGACAACAAATTGAGCTTATGGACACAACCTACATTCCTGGAGATTTTTGGGAAGGTGTGGAATAAAAGAGTAGTTGTTGAGCAAATATTCCCAGAAACGCATTTGGCAAACACTGCTATTCTTCCAGGGACTGTCCACCCCCAACTCAAAGTGAAAAACAAATATATTAACCTTGGCGTTGTCCTTGAGGAACGAAGCTCAGTCAAAATGATTTCTTTCTATGGATGCCTTGCAGATCATCGTAATGACAAGTAACTTGTCTGGGCACAGTGACAATTTGTGGATTTTGTCTGTGGATGTGAACTTTCACTGAACACAGCACTCATGAATGCAGATAAATTCTTTTTGGATCTAATTCCACTATGGTCCACTCCACTATTAGAGATGAGTGTCAAACGTTAAGATGGGATAAAGCACTCGGCTGTTCCAGATGTTTATTCAAAGCCATTTGAATAAACCAAGCTGAGGTAAAGCAGCCTCAAGAGAACAAGCTCTTTCACAGGATGTTTGTTCTTCTATTCTAGATTAAACCAGAAAATGTGACATTTACACTGGGAAAGTAAATTAAATTAAGGGAGGGAAATCAAGCCACTCTTTAAGACTTTATTGAGGTGGGTTGTTGGAGAAGTGAGTGCTTCTCCCATTACTAATCTGCAGAGCTTAATTTAAAAAGAAGCACTACCAATTCGAGGTTCATCTGTGTAAGACAGTGTCATAACTGAAAAAAAAAATTTATTCCCTAAATCCCTAAGTTGTGGTTATAGAGTTGCAGAGAGTCAATACCTTAGTGGTTGTTTTATTATTCTGCATAAGATACCAAAACAAGAGAGATTTCTAACACAAATAAGAGCAGCATTAACAAGGAACAAGTGCTGGTTTCTTCTGTGCAGCTGCTGCACTTTCCATTATCATCAAGGATGCTGGCATGGGAGCCTGCTGGTGTAATTTCACCTTTAAGGTGCAAAGCTCTGGATACTCACAGGAGAGACATTTTGTTATGTGCCTATGAGAGAATACACAGAGTTCACACTAAATGCACACTGGAAAAAGCATAGCTTTGTCCATTCAGAAGACTTTGCAAACATACATCCCATGTGTCCTTGCTTGCAGGAAGCTCTAGCCTGTCTATTCAATTTTATGGTGAAATTTGGAAAGGGTGTCTTGCATGTTTTCCTTAATGACATGGTGCAGGAAAACCTTTTGTTTGGTCTTGTGGATGAACATAAAGTTCATTTGCCAGTGCATCATAGCAAACACAGCCTCACTCTGTCTGTGTTCCAGTTTGTCTGTATTCCATGTGGCTGTGTCAACACAGCACCAAGTCCAGGATAATATATTTAGTCACTGGCAGGGCTTTCCCATTTGGTCTTGGCATGGTGTTAACCACAAGGCTTTGACCACTTTGGAAAAGGGACAGATTGAGCTCGTGCCTTTTCACCATATGTCACATAAATCCCTGGAACTATTGGAGTACTGGGGTCGATTACTCTTCAAACACCTTTTTCATGTAGTTTCTTATTTCTTGAATGCGTGGTGTTCTGCTGTCCCCCCTCCTCCTTCTTTTCAAGCAGCAGAAGCACAAGGCTAATTTTGATATAAAGCCTGGGGCAACTTGTCAAAAAGTTTAAAATCAGATTTTTGATGTATTATATCATCATGCAGAAGACATCTAATATATTTTATTAGATGCTTTTTGCTGTGTTTTCCCTCCAAAACTGTGTGGAATGGACTACTTGTGTTAATGACTTACATAAGTTCTAAGCAAGCGTCCTTTTAGAATAAGCCACACATCTTGTTCAAGGTGTAAGTAAAGCAATCAGCCCTTTCCCATGGTTACAGAATGCCTAAGATGGTTGTTCTGAGAAGAGGAAGGAAGTTTTTCCAGCCACTATTGATGATTTCTCCTCCACCTTTCCCTGTTCCAAGCAGCAGTTAGAATACCTTGTCCTGTTCCCATCCTATTTGCCACCTGGCTTTGCTCCTAACCTCACATTTGAAAGAGGAATGGAGAAGAAAGTATCTGAGCCTGAGAAGTGGTGAGGACACAGGATATATTAATTAGTTACAGCCACAGTACAAATAGGAAAACTGAGCAAATACTGTTTTCTAGATGCTTCTGGTTTAGATCACTTAAATCTCACTTTTGAGAACTTCTCTCTGTAAACTTATTCGTGTTTCACCAACAGCAAAATTCCACAAAGCCCCTTGCGGGGCAGAGAATTTTTCATCTTAATAAAACTACTTAAATTGATTTCTCCTGTGGGGCAGTAGTCCAGGAGTGTGTGCAAAGCAAGGACAGAAAAAGACAGCAAAGCAAGACATGGGTCAGCCAGCCAGGCTGCTCACACATGCTGCTGAGTTCTGTCCCACGCCACCAGCATGCAGTACCTTTGAACAGATGTTGAGTGCTGCCTTAGAGATCTAAACAGGCTATGGATCCATGGACAGGGAAGGAGAAAGTGAGAAAGAAAGTTGTTTCTTTCCTTCCTTCCTGTTTATCCTAGACTTCATTTAGCAAACTAAAAATCAAACAGAACTACAGAGACAAAATACTTGCATTGTTTTCCAAAGTCTGCTAATCTTAATCTTGGATAAAGGGATGGTTTGTTCAGAATTCTGGCTTTTCACCCAACCACTTCATTGCCTCATTTTCTGACAATAAATAAGTTTAAGAATAGATATTGTTTGTACTTTCCAGTTAGATGTGCCGAACCACACACTTAAGGAGGGTGGGGTTCAATTCCAGAAGGCACTTCATTAAAAAAATGACATATAACCCCCCCACACATTTGGCAGCAGCCTGCAAAGGGTTAATGAAGGACCTATTTGCCACCCCCATCTGTGAAAAAATGCCAATCAAAAAACAGCTGCTATAAAAGGCTGCAGCCCAGCAGGAATAGGAATAGTAGGTGGGGAGGTGTTGGAGAAGCAAGCTGTGGGAGGCAAGCCTGCCAAAGAAGGCTGGTGGAGCTGGGAGGGGTGGGAGGGCTTGGTCCCTTGTTTGTTCCATGCTGGCTTGGAAGCTGAAAGAGAAGGTGGATGTGAGGTCCCTGGTTTCCAATGAGGAGGCTCAACTTACAAGTCCATAAGTTTGGCCCTGATGCTGGATGTATGACCTTCCAGGTTTTGGGGATAACTCATTTAGAAAACAGAGGTACCCACTGAGTGAAGTTCCAGGCTCAGTAGCTTGTGTCTCACATTTCTCTCCACCACCAGCTGTGCCAGAAAGTCAAAATACAAACAGAGAATCTGAACTTAATGGGTGCTCCTGGAGGGGAAGCAAGAATATGGCCCCCATATGAACTTAGGTTGCTATAAATCTTCTTTCCTCTGTTACATTCCTTAGCTCAGCTGGTACAATCTGTCCATAAGGGACTGAACCCCTGTGGGTGTTGATAAGTACAGGTATAACTGCGGGATCTCATTAAATTTAAAAAGCAGATCTAGGGAATAAAAGGTCATTTAAATTAATATTAGCTCAAAAGTCTGCACTGTAGCTGGGAATGGAAAGGCTTAAGGGAGTTGGAAAATGCCTTCAGCAAAATAAGATGTGATAGAAACGATGTGTCAGCTATCAAAGACATTGACTAGGAGCTGAAAATGGCAGTAGGAAATATTAATAAAATGAAAATAACAGCTAAAGGTGTTTAGTAGCTTATTTCCTTCATATTTGTTGAAGAGCAGGAAAGATGATATGAGAGAATAGGGAATATTCCCCGAACTTGCTCATGTCACTCTCCAGTGAACCTCATGTGGACTTTGCCAGTGATCTGTTTCTCAAGCACTTAATTGTGTACTCATTAGCTTTACCTGTAAAATAGAAAGAGCGTGAGCCAAATGGCAGATCCCCAGATGCGTTCATCAGGAAACTTCACTTGTGTAATTATAATTAACCTTCCTGCATGTGACAGCAGTGGGCTGGATATTGTAGCTGTCTGCTGATCCAGTCAAAGCCAGGGAGCTCCCCTGCTTGTATGAGGGATGAACCTGTTGAGATTGGAATGGGGAAAAATCTCCTTGGTGCTTCTTGCTGTTGCCCAAAGTGATTTCTTGCTGGGGCCTGTGCTTGCTATATTGAGGTGAGACTACTGGAAATGTTGTTCTTGGTATAGATTCTTTAATTTCATTTGTCCTGCATTATTTTGGTATTGTGAGGCGAGTCTTCTGCCTTGGGTGGAGTCCTTGCCTATGATAACCACCCCTCTGCCAGGTTTGTCTGAGGCACTTGATGTCTCCAAGGTCTGTTCTCAGGGTCTTGGAGTATCTGCAATCTATTTCTCACTATCTCTCCTTTGTTAGTCTGCCTCTGTGGAAAGAGAAACTTGCTGGAGGTTGTGATCCTGAAGGAAATGGGCCACACTGGACAAAGCAAGGATTTATTCTTGAAGAACAGTGATTTCAAATCATAGGATAAAATCAGGGCCCTTGCCTTGATTCCTACTGAAGCCATGTTTCTCTCTGGTTTTCACAAAGAGACAGGTTTAGAGTTTGCTAATGAAGATGCAGCAGTAACTCTTGTAGGAATACCTGCTGCAAAGTAATCTCTGCTGTACTGAGTTTCCCCTGAGCTCTGTTGTGTGTGAAGGCTTTCCCTGGCTCCTCTACTCCCTGTCAGCTCAGCACGCTGGAGTAGCCTCTCATGGGTCTGTGATATTTCACATTATTGAACACTGAGCATTCATGACACGTATTCTGTTAAAAATATGGCAAAGGCCACCAGCTCAGCTTCCTGTGAAGACTGCAAGACATACTAAAAATGATAGTGACTGACAAATTGCTTTCTCTGAACTCCTGTTTTGTTTCCCCCCCTATGATTTTGCCAGGTTACTCCAGGAATGCCAAGCATCACGTTTCCTTTGCTCTTTCCAGTATTCCATGTATATTTGTCCTGTATCTGTCCATAACATTGTTTAGTGGCCTTCCCTGCTGAAGAGTTTGTCGGTAGTATAATAAACCACAGGATTTTGAGACCCACACTTCATCAACTTCTGCTGTCCCATTATGTATGGAAAGATAATTCCCTTAATCTAGTTAGTATGACTGAAGGAAGCTACTTTGTATCATGCACCACTTGAAATAGAACACTGTGTATCATGTTTAACAATATTGGCGGTCCTTTGTGGAGCTTGGTATGCTACTCAGACGCTTATCTGTGTTCTGAAGTTGAGAGTCTTGCATGTTCTGTAGCATGAGACCTGAGTTGTTGATATGTGTACTCCCATGAGTAGGCTGATCCCAGGATGCATGTGATGTTGGAGGTTTCCCTAATGGGATGTCATTTAATACCAGTTTGCTCTGCAGGTTTTTAGATCTTAAGTTGCACTCCATTTACTGCAGCTTTACACATTACCTGTGTGGGGGTTATTTTCTGGCATTCACAAGACCTGGAAATATAAGTGAAAGCTAGGACAAGTGTGACTATGAAAGCAGGGTGTGAATGTGTGATAGAAATAGTGCCTGTGACTTCAGAAATGCTGAGTTACTCCATCTGGGACCACCATGGTGTTGGCTTCCTATGAATGAGAGTCCCGAGGGTTATCTCTTCCTGCTGCCCCAGCAATTCTAGGAAGCTGCTCTAGAAAGTATCTTCATTATTGTGTTTGTCATGTCTGCACCTCCATCCCTTCAGCTGCCTGGGAAATATTCTTGGACAAGACATGCCTGACAGGTGGGGAAAAATCAAGCAAAGCAAAGTGCTGGTCTCTTCCAAAGTCGGAAATGTTACCATGTTGGCTGAGATTCCAAGGTTGCCATGTTAGCCATATAGAAAAATGGCGTGGAAAGGAAAGCTTGAGTGTGCTTGGGAGTTCTCACAGTCCTGTTTTTGTGTTATTTGTGTTTGCGACAGTATCAGCTTTTTCCACATAAATACCCGGAAGGCAAAATTTCCTTTTTTTTTCCACAAAACCTCCAATAAACAATCGTTTGGTGCCTGCTCTGCAAACTGACCCTCTTCCTGAGATAGAAATGTGAGGGCTTTGCTTGTTGTCAATGAGCCTGTCATGGTTTTCAACATGTTACTTTGCAAGAAATTCATTTCCAGTGATCAGCTTATAAACCTGCCATAAGGAAGTGTGTTTTCACACTAGTCTAGTGTACTTCTTGTTTTCAAACTCTCAGGGACGTAGAAATACACCAGATTTTTGGCAGCACATAGTTTAAAAATCAGCACCAACGTATCTATTGAACATCTCAAATGGGTAAAGGAAAGGGCAGGTTTCATCAGGGGTCAGTAAACAACGAACATCTGCCTTGCCAATCTTTTCTTTTACTACAGTTTTGTGCAGTCCCAAAAATCCTTCAGACATATGTTGAACAGAGTTTCAAAGCACCCAAGCCTCCTGCTTCTGCTGATATTTTGGCCAGTGCTTAACCCTATGTAGTTCAGTCAGGATTTTTTTCTGACTGCAACTGAATCAGATTGAGTGGATTTGGAAGGAGTTTTGGGCTAGGAAATTGAGGTTTCTGATTCTTTTTCAGCAGGTTAGATGTAGAAACTCCTTAATCCTCTTGTGCAGTTACCCAGGAAAAACAGATGAGTGAAGTATGAACTGATGTTCTTCACCCCTCTTTGTCAGATCTTGGCATGTGACACTCAGCATTAATGTGCTTATTATTGCACGTCCCTGCCCAGTGCAATCTGCCCCAATTGGCCATAATAAATAGTTCCACAATGGTTTCCAGCCAAGTAAGTGTTTGACCTACTAATGTATCTTACACTGTGCCTTGGAGCTCCGCGGTGCCGCGCAGCATAGGACACAGCAGTGCTCTCTGAAGGTCAAGTGAAGCTACAAGGAATGGCCATCTGGTGACCCCTTGCTTAAAGCATCATTCCCTGATCATGCAGCCAGTTGCATTGCCAGCAGATGCATTGAGTTCTGAGCCTGGGTTTTGTGATGGTGTGCAAGGAGAGAAGTGATCTCCACAAAGCCCTACTCCAGCCCAAGGGAGGATTTACTGTGAGGATGACAACCTGCAGCACACATCAGGTCAGCTCACAGACCACCAGGAGGAACTTGCTCATGGTCTGCTCTGTCAAAGCATGAACAAACTGAAATGTGTGAGTCATCTTTGGGAAGAGTCACAAGAGAATCAATTGTAACTGCCCAGTATGGACACGTTTTGCTCTTGCGTTCTAAAACCTGACAGGCTTCCAGCTCCTGGCCCAAGTTCACTGGCAGAAAATGAAAGAGGCCAAAAGCAGTATTGGAGCAACTGAGACTTAATCACAGTCTCAAAAGTAGTTTGGTCGTGTGGAGGTGTGTTCAATCCTTGCTTAATCTGCCTGAAATGTTAAATAGTGCAAGCAACGATGCTTATCTTGGAGAGAACTTTCCACTAAGGACTGAGTAGATATTCATTGCTTGTTATCCTATTTAGTTTCATTAGATATTCTGTAACTTAAAATAGTAGTTTGACCATGTCTGAATTGGATGGCCATGTCTGAAGGACAGCTCTCTGGATTAAATTATAGGAAAAAATAAATCACAAAAAAGCTCTCAAACCTGAAAAAAAAAATTCTTAGTTTCTAGTTAAGATCTGATTTAGGTGGGAGAGAGTGTACCTTTCATCTGGTAATCTGTAATTTGTCCAAAATACAGTAATTATATCACTACACTGTGCTGGTGATGTTTTTCACCTGTTCTGCATGGTTTTAGGCAACTACACATTGTAGTAGAGTTGCAGGTTTATGCTTTTTAGACCTATGTGGTGCTCCAAATGCTGCTGGAAAAAAACATTTCCAATCCATGTCTTTGAAATGGAAAAGGATTAGACATATTAGAGATGAAGTCATACAAGGTGGTTGATCAGTTATTTTTTGGGGGGCGTGGGTAGGGGGAAGCACTGTGTAGCTGAATTTTGGATTATTTTTCCCTATTTTGTATTATTTAATCCCCCTTTGTGGATCTGCTGGCAATAAACTGTTGGTCGGATTTCTCCTTAAGATAGAACAAGACTTAAAATTATTTAAGTCTGATGAAACAAACCCAAAACTATGCTTTCATTATTGTTTAAGAAGTATTTGCTTACCTTTAACTTCTTTCACACACACATTGAGCTTTCATAAAGGAGCCTTTCTGATATGTAGTGACTTATCCCTACACTGGCCAGAGGTTAAAATCTGCAATCACTTACAATTATCTAGGAGATTTTTGCTTCTGCTTGCTTGCTGGCAGAATTTTGTCACAAACTAGAGAAAGAATCACACACCCTTTAAGCTGGTCATCACTGAAGTTATTCAGCTAATGAGTAAATAAAAAATTCAAAGAGTTTGACTGACTTATAACCTGAGTTTTACTGACCTTATCAGAAAGTAAAATGGCTTTTCTTACTTCTATATCCCAGTACAAAGTACTTCTGTCCCAATAATAGCTGGTTATATCTGAAACAGAGTGGAAAATGTCTTGCATGAAAGAAAGCGTAGTGTGCTCAAATGAGTCCAAGCTCCTTGAATCCTGTTAAGACTCAGTACTACATGAACATGGATTCAGTATCTAAGACCCAAGATGGCAAAATGTGGAATTTTCTTTCATAATAAAAGGTTCTCCTTCCCTTCTCCCCCCCTCCATTCATCTTTCAGATGCCATCATGCAGCAGTGATATGCACAGCCACTGCAGGTCCCAACTTCCCATCCTCTGCTATTCATTTCCCCTTGATGTCTGCCTGCAGAATCAGAAAGTTTGTGGTGCGTTTTTATGAATTCTTCTACCCTGAGCCGTGACCAGAACTGTGGGAGACCATTTTCTCATGTATATGAAAGAGAAATCTTTTCTGCCTTGGCTATTTGCAGTGCAGAGACAAGACAGGCACACAGGCCAGTAGCACAATGTTTTTATCTGGTCTGTCATATCAAGATTCATCTGAATGTCATGTCAGCAGAACGCCAGGTATTCATTTGGGAACAACCACTTACTCCTGGGGATGCTGTGGGGCATCGCCCACTGCCCTTGAGTTGTGGGACATGACCAAAAAATCTTTATGTTGGATGCAACCACAGGGGTGTGATGGTGCTGAGCTGAATGATCCTGTCACAGCAGTCTTGCTCCAATCCAAGGCTCTGTTCCTAACAATTGCAAGGAACAAAACTGTACTCACAGAGCCCAGCATTTTAGTATCTACTGTAAAATTCTTGTGGTACTGTAGTGAGACAGGCTTGTATTAATACCACCTCATCTTGGAAGCCTTCAAAGCCTGTCAGTATGCCTGATAGTGTTTGGCACTTAGATATGACAGTGAATGGTAATTTGCAAGTGCCTCAAGTGGACAGAAAATAGTTTTCATTATTTTTACATGATTAGGAGTAGTGTCAAGCACCCTGTAAGAGCTCAGCTCTTCCTCAGGCTGTGGTGTTCCCTAACAGGTGGCTGTGAGTGGTACAGCATGTCCCATCCTTGGTGTGGGTCCTGAGAGGTTGGGGTCGATTCCTGGGCTCAGCACTGACCTTCTGGGTGACCTCGGGTGGAGGAAGCAGCTTGTTTATTGCCTTTTGCAAAACACTCTGAGAGTTACAGATGGAAATGCTATATAGAGGGATGGCATGACTGTTGTGTTGATGGGTGTTGGTCTAACACGGATTGCAGAAGAACAAGTGGGTGTAACAAAGGAGGAAGAAGAGCAGGAAAGTGGTGGAGAAGGTAGGAAGGGGTATTTGCTCTTCTCTCCTGCAGTGGGACCTGTGTGAATATACCAAAGTACTCATGCCCTTGGCACCAGGACTTCTGAAATCAGTCAGTCTCCTCTCGTGTTGGCTTTCACTGCTTCTCTCTGCAGGCCAAATGATGTACTCTGCCTTTGAAGAAGCTGTAATTACAGAAGAGCCTGGCAGCACTTTCCAGTGCTGGTAATGGATATATCAGCATTTCCACAAACTCCCTTGTGAGGGATTTACAGCTCTGCCATTAATATTAGCCACACTCTGGATGTATAAGCTGATTGCCCCAAAGTATTAAAAAATAGTTTTAGAACAGCGTAGCAAATTTTAGTAGGCCTTGTCTAGAAGCAAACTTGCACTGGTTTGATAAAGAGTGATTTTTAACTTAACTGGGTTAGAATATTTCTTATTTCTATGTAATTGCTCATATCTGGCTTGAGGGTGACTTATTTCAGCCTATTCTGACAATAAATCAGAGTTTACGCAGAAATTTTGTAAGGATTTCCTCTTCATGCAGAGCATCCTCTTTGCTGAACAGGTCTGGTATATAATGGGCTAAATAAAAAAGCTTCTGATCATACAGGTGAGGGTCAGGACACAAAACCACTAAGGATTTAGACAAACTAGTTTTGAAGATCAGTTTGAGCAGCTAAAATGCGACAGATTGGGTGCAGCCACAGCCCCAAGCTGAAGAGAGGAGAAATACTGAGGCTCCAGCTATGTTATTGCTATCATGGTGTTAAAACTGAGAGGAAATATCAGAATCTCATTTCAGCTTAACACATAACAGCACAAGCTTCCTTTTATCCTCTCTCATCTTCTTTATTCCATTGGGTAGGCATCAGACAACATTTGTCTTCTATTTCTCTGAGTTAAAAAATTACATGCGCGCTTAGTGGAATAAACAAAAGCTTTGAATGTCAGAGGTAAAGCTGAAGGCTTTTTCTGGAAGATGATCTTCAGTATGAGGAATTCATGGTTCAAAAGGCACTTTTCTCTGGTAACGCAGTCTGAGACAGTGTTAACATGTATGGCTTTCCCCATTCTGAGAAAATACTTCTGTCAGAAGGAAGGGGGGCAGGAGGAAGGAGAAGAACACTCCTCTGGTGTGGAGATTTTCCTACAAGTGAGGAATAAGAAACAATACAAGAGGCCTTGTACTGTCATCAAAGCACGACTCCTAAAATCAGGGATCAGGTCAGATCCCATTTAGGATGGTAAAGCCTGTTTTTTAGTTCCTACACTTTGTAATCCCCTTGCCTGGTGATGGCTTTCACAGAGAAGTTCTTCTGCACAAGAACTGTCCCTTCTCTGCTCCTGTAGTGCACAGCACAAAGGGTTCCAGTGGTGACTTTGCTCAGCACTAATATTAATATTTATTGCTACTGCTATTGCCATCACTTAAAAAATTGATTAGAAAATGAAGAAGCACATTCTGAGAGAGCCTAACAGAGCCTCTTGATCAGCTCTTAATCAAGACTTAACCTGATTTGTGGCTTGATTTTTTTTCCCTTCTGTTTTTAGTGTCTGAAGACAGTCTAAGTTGGGAGCTTAATAAAACGTTCAGCTGTCTGTCTAGGAATAATTTTTTTTGTGGGATATGCATTTATGTTGAAAACTGGAGTGCAGGAATCCACATTTAACAATATTTTAGCCTATAAAGGTGTGTTTTTCCCTTGAATGTAAAGACTTTTCTTCATTTAGGAGTAAAAAATACTGAATATTTTTGTTAATATGATGAATGTCCTTAAGAATTCTTGTATCCTCCATGAGCAATAGCTGTTGCCTTTCCCCTCCCAAGAAGCTCCTCTTGGAGATAAGCAATGGTGCTGATGAACAACTGGAGGAGTGTTCTGCTTTTCTCTTTAATGCAGCACAAGTGTAGCAATGAAAAGTGAAATGGCACTTAAATACAGAAGTTGTGGAAGTGGCTCGATTCTGCAACTTCAGAATTTCACAGCACTGCTGCTCACACAACCATTAAAATAAATATTAGTGGGTTTCTAAGCACTATAAGGTACAATAATGCTACATCTATTTTAGTCAGTACTGGTGAGCCAGTAACTTGCTGAGGAGGGTAATTAAATAGCAGAAATAATTGAATGTGAGTCCCTGAATGTGGTCTGAAGGGCTAGAGAGGAGCAGTGGAAAAGCTGGAGGATGCACTGAAGCCTTGTGATGTCGTTCCAACAATCTGATTACAGCAGCCTTCACAGGAAGATGTCAATCTGGCCAGCAGGAAGGAGCCAGTGCTGAGCGAGCTTTCAGAACGAGAAGCTTCTATGAATTTTGTGTGGAGCTTGTTCTCTGTGTGTGGAAAACCTTTCCATGCCAATGAAAATAATCCTAGCGCTTCAGCTGCACCCTGTAAGGCAAAGTGGTGGAAGTCCCCATGGAGACTGCTCCTGGAGGGGCTGCTTGGTTGAGTTTACACAACTTAATATACAGGAGGATATTTCTCAAAATTCAATCAGTTTTAACAGTTTAGTTGTAACTGAACAACATGGCAGACTTGTTATACACTCAGGCCACTTCATATTTAATACTTTCAGAATTAATAACCGATTCAGCTTGGGACATGATGAATGTCCATGTCAAAGCCGAAGCATATCTGGCTTTTGTTCCAGCATATTCCAGAGACAAAACATTCTTTTATGACTCTCCTAATCTATGCATTTTTTAAAACAGAATAAAAAGTCTTGGCAGCAATCCAGTCACCAGAATGATATTCATTCCAGGAATATTCTGAAGACCACTGCTTGCTGTTCATCCTCCTGGTATTTGTCAGTTGCTTGTTCTTTTCACAATTGAGACATCCTTTCTTTATTTTTTTTTAATTTAAAAACTATGTGTGATTTCGATTTCCTCTAGTAAGAAGAAATTAAGTCTAATGAGAAAACCTATTTAATTAACTGTATTTATTCACAAGCCATTACAGACCTTTAAACCTTCACAAATCAAGGAGACTGTAAAGCCAGAGTATGATAATATATTTCACATTTTCATCCCTTACAAAATACTCAAATGAGCTACCAGTATGGGCATTTCTATAGAGAAAACTTAATTTTCTGGAGAGCTCCATAAATGGTGAAAGACCACATTTTTCTGGTGTCATTCAAATCTGAATAAATGGTTGATTACCTATCCTGCCTATGCTTGGAGGTGTAACACTAAGTATTAGGGCAGCTGCAGCATAAGGTGCCCTGAAATGTCTCAGAAACAACTTCAAAGGTAGAATGTGCACTAGAGAGCACTGGACATATTTAGCAGAACTTGAGGAATCTGTCCTGTGGCAAAAGAGGAGTCAAAACCACTCAATCTGCTTTTAAAATACTATGATTTACAAAAATAAACCCATGCAGTGACTTTGAGTCATTAAATTAATATTTGAATAACAATGTTTGGAAAAAGAGAATTGGGCTCTTAACAAAATCAGCACTCTTTGAAGTTGGTTCAATTATTGATTTCTGGATTGTGGCATTTGCAATAACTCAGAAATATTGAGATGTTTTAAAGCAGCCTTTTCATTTTCATACAGAGATTGCAGAGATGCTTATTCAGCAGAACAAGAGAGAACGAACTCTGCATCTAAATATATACATAAATGACTAGGCTTTTAGTTTTTCCATCAAAACTGTTCCTTCAGTCCTCCTCCTTTTACCAGAAAACATATTTTGACTTATGATTTCATAAAGACAAAAATATCTTGATGATCATCAGTGCTTGGAACACCTTTCTTAGTATTAATGTTGTCATATGTAAACTGGCAGGGATTAAATACTAGCAAGACTTTGCTAAAGGAACCCCTCCAAGGTATCAGCTTCTAAACCTGTTGGTTATTTTAGGGCAGAAAGGGTCAATATTACCATCTATGCCTGCTTTGTGGGTCATGGAAATGCAGCCATTCCTTTTGGATGTAAGCCCAAAGACCATGTCTGTCTGACATTTCAGTGCTCTCATTCCCTTCAAGTGATTTTTCGTCTCATAAAAAATAATAGCTTTTTGCTTCAGGAGTCCTGCATCAGCTTAAAATTATGTCCAGTCCAAAGACAACGCTGATTTTGTAATCAATGCATTCAAATGGGGAAAAAATTTGAAAGTACAGCAACTAATTCTGACCTTTGAACAGTATACGTAGAAAAAGGATAATAGCTTTCTTTCATAATTTTTAGGCTTCAAATCTTCAAAAGGATTTTCTTTCATTTTAGCTCACTAAGAAGGCAGAGTACAGATAGTGGATGGAGATAGAGAAATTTTGTGACACAGTTTATGGAGGAAGATCTGACTAGATGCACAAATGATCCCTCCTGGCCTTCAGACTGCTGAATTACTTCATGCATGCTAACCAGAGTTTACAGCAAATCCACACAGTGGAAATTACCAACATAACGAAGCATGCTGGAGCACTTTGCTGTACTGCTTTTTATTTTTCCACATGTAAAAAACAAAATGTCATCTCAAACTACCTAACAAGATAGCACATTAAAAATCATCTTACCTATGCTCTTCTAAGACAACTTTGAAGAAAAAAGGCAGATACTCCTGTAATGACTGCTGCATTAGTAATAATTAAGAGTTAAGGTATGTGATTGAGGTTGTACCGGTGCACTTCTGTGCAAAAATGATGGGTTCCCATTCCAACTCCTGCCTATTGCTCACTGGCAAGCTAGAACAAATAACACTGCATGCTAAATATAAGTGGCTAGATCCTACTGTGGATCCATCTGCAAACATACCACGTGCCAGTTGCTCTAGGTAGGGTATCTTGGCATAGACATCTGTTTACAGGGAAAGCCTTTATTTTTTTTTTCTGCCCTAATTGTTTCCATGTATTTCAGACTTGGGTTTCTCCCATTTCAGGGACATGAGAGTAATTAGCCAAGAACTTACAAGCTCAGCAGAGTTAGGGGAGTAGTTTATAAACAAATCAACGTTGCTCACAAGGCATGTTTTCTCAGATCCGGTGAAATAGTAAATACAGCCATCTCCCAATTAGTCTGACCAGCAAGGGGGAGATGGGATAAACCTGGATAAAGAAATCACAAATACTCCAAAACACATGGAAATGAATCAATAAGATTGCATGATAAAAGCATAACATGCAAAAGGTTCATGATGCTTTTGGCTTACGTTCCTGGGTGCTAACGAGCTCCTGAGCTGGGAAGTCTGCACAACGTGCAGCTCTATACCTTAGCCCAAGTCTACCACATGTGGTATAAACATTTCCCTGGCTCCTCAGCCATAAGAAATCCCATTTCTTCGTGGGTATGCTGTGTTCATTCACAGGGCTGTGAGCAAGAGCAGTGCTGCTCTTGAGTCATGTCTGGCTTGGCATCTGTACCAGCATCACCAGGAGCCCCCAGGTTGCAGGGAAGAGTGGGTCCAAGCCCCTCTGCTGACACTGCATCCTTCATCTGCTGCACAGGCACCCTGGCCCATGGGGGCACAGCTCACCCTGGATCTGCCCTCTGTATTGTTCTTGCTCTCCCATACTTCTTTAATTAAATTGCTTTTGTCTACTTTTCCAATATTATCTACTTACCAATACTTAAACTGGCATTTTCATGCAGTTCTCTAAATGCACTGCATCAGAATTCAGCCTGGTTTACATTGATAGGCTTTTCTGAGCCTGTTAATATTATTGGAAAGAGTCTTACAAAAAGTTAACTTGTAAAGGGTAACATTACCCAGATATGAGGTATCTTAAAAGCTGCTAACCTGTGGTCATGCAGTGTGGTGGTAAATTGAAGTATACTAAATACTAAAACCATAGTTTCTGTGCATGTATATAGCAAAAAAAAAACCCAAAAAACTTTAAGGAGTTGCTGCTGTATAGATTAATTACTCTGCAGAATTTCCTTTCAAAATAAAGATTTATTAGTACAGCAGATTTGGAACATGTAAATATTGTTAATTATTCCTGAACACTTATATATCCACTCCAAGTTACTACACATTTTGCACCTTTGATACAATGTGTTTTCTCATCCAGAACTTTATAAGATTGGTGTATTTAACTCTATTTAATTTTTTAGACTGGACCCTAAAGAGTTAAAGCCATCTGTTTTGAATGGACAATGATATCCCAAGGTATTTTTTAAACCCCAAGGTCTTACCTTGGACAGGATTTTCTCCTTCTGGTGCTAATGGATACAATTTGGCTGAGTGCAGATGGGACCAAATGTGTTATGTGTAGGTGTAGCTAACAGCTGTGAACAACCTGGATCTTTGTGGTTCCCAGAGCCTTATGCATCAGTCCCTACGGTTTAGTGGGCATGGTGATATTTGGCCAAGGGTTGGGCATGGTGATTTTGGAGGTCTTTTCCCACCTGCTTACACTGCAGGGCTCCTGTCCAGCATCCTCATGTGAGCAGCACCAATGGTGATGCACGTAGCTCCACCGGGCTTCCAGGAAGTGCATCTTGTGAGACGGGTTTGGAGAATGAGTCCTTGAATATGCAACAGTATGATAATGTCCATGTTTACCTGCTCCCTTGGTAAAGTGAAGTTTTCTGCATTGATGCTGAAAGTTTTCAGAATCAAGCCTTTGTTAGTTCTGTCACTGCCAAACCTGGGGAGGATGGGGCTGATGCACATCCTCTTTGTAAATGTCTGTGGAGTTGTTTTTTTAAGCAGATCCAGGTACACATAGAGTAGTCATCTCCTTAGCACCGAGCCTCTGCAGCACTCTAACCCTATACTTTAGTCACTACTGACAGGTAGAGGGCAAATTTGCATAATGAACTGTTTAAATATTCAGTTTTATCAAGGCTTCAAGGCACTATTTGTCCTCCGCATCTTCAATAGCTAGTGACCCTATCTAAATCAACATCATTTGTCAAATCAAATTAGGCTTGTTGTTAATTTCAGACAGTGATGTTCATCTTTTTGATGCTTTCAAACAACTCTGAGGTAAATCCCTGTGACATAATGTTGCTTAGATATGCTAAATGAGTCACTTGTTCAATGCTGCAATTGTCAGAAAAATATGAAACTTAGCTCTAAGGTAAATATTGTTGGGTCACTTGAAATGTATGCAAATTTGACATTTCTCTGCT
Organism: Anthoscopus minutus; assembly: GCA_013399455.1. Lineage (NCBI taxonomy): Eukaryota > Metazoa > Chordata > Aves > Passeriformes > Paridae > Anthoscopus > Anthoscopus minutus. The sequence goes on from VWYI01023234.1 coordinate 52,482, forward strand.
GATTAGCATATCTACACATCAAAGTTTTCTATATATCACATCAGATATTTTTGATTCAGGAGAGTTAAGGTCAGTGGCACTTGGCATACTCTTTACTTTGCATCAGACAAGATGAGAAATGAAAATCTTCTCAGGGAAACTTTCCAGCTCAAACCTTACTTTGCTGAAATAAGAACATTGCAGAGGAGCAGGGGAAAATAGCACAGGTTCCTGGTTGTCAGTTTATACCTAATAAAGGAACATAAAGAGATTATTCACTTAACTAATGAATTCCAAAGGGGGGAAAAAAAAAAGGAATCGATCAGAAATTTGGGCATAGAGACAGTAAAAAGATTCTCTTAATCACTGCAGTGAATTTGCCTATATAAAGTATAGATTGAGCTATGTACGTGTTTGATTTTGAAATTAGTCTCTTTAAGTAAAAAATGTGGAGTCCTGTTCTTTAAAAGCCGAGTTTTGATTTGTGTCCAATATGCATCAATGGGAGTTTTGCACTGTCCTCCCACAAAGCTACCTGCTCCTGATGGAGTGCTACAGCTCCTAAGTTCATTAGCTCCGTGATTGCTTCCATGGATCCTAATATAACTGGTCACAAGAGTTAATTATTCACTCATTTTTGCACACCAGGATTTTGGAGATCATCAATAAGTTGTCAGCAGATTCAGGTCACTAAAACTCTCCGTGAAAATCCATTGTGTTCCATGAGAGATAGGTCTTGGTTTGAGCAGTGCTGGGCTGCTGTGTACCTCATCACAGGAGAATTGATGTAATCCCTCTGGAGTCCTGATACCCTAAAGGATCTGTGTCCATGGGGTTAAGGAAGCACCCACAATGTAGACACTGAAAATTCCCCAGCATCTTCCTGGAGAACAAACTGAGTGCACGAGCACAGGCACTTTCTGTGTTGCTGCACTGGAGTAACTCAGCCATGGAGATGTTTTTTTATTCTTTCCAAAAAGAGCGAAACTGTCTCAACTGCAGCATCCAGTGAATGCCAGCGAAATTTTGTTTTAAAAATAAAACAAACATTTTTCAAATTATTGGAGCAGAAAGATGTGTCAGACACTACTAACATATGTTTATTTTTCTTTTTCTCTCCTGGAACTGAAGCATGGCCAAACTCTGTTTCCTTTTCCTTTACATTGTGCGAGTATGTATAGACAGATATAAATTTTATAATTATTTTTCATGGAGATTTTAAATGCTAAATTCTAGAAATTATTCCAGTGATGGACTTATTAGAATGGACTTATTAGACTCCAGAAAATAAGGCACAGAAACGCTGGTTGATCTATTATTCCTTCAGGGCATATAGCACCACTCAACCACATTAGTAGTTGATGTTTGATGATAAATCAATAATAGCTTTTATCTTCTAAGTAAAAGATATTTTATTCTCTTCTGTCTTTTCCGTGATGGGTGAGATAAAACCAGGAGCTGCACTCACATTCTTAAGGCAAGATTTTAAAACTATTTTGGTGTAAGATTCGCATTTGCAAGCTGCCCATGCTTCCCATATTGGCAATGATTTTGACAAATGTAAAAAAGTCACTAATATTTTGACACTTTCACTGCCCAACTATGATACCAGCTGGCTGTGAATTCAGTTATTCATTGTTCTGCTGTATTTTAAAGACTGGTCCAGAGCCAATGTACTGGACCAGCTCCATTCATTCATTTTCAAGATTGAAGTTTCAGCTAACTGTAGTGGCCATTTTTCAAATAGATCTGGAAACCTCTTTCAATTTAACAGGATCATACAGAACAGAAAAAGTCAAGTGTGCTAGTAGATTTAAAGCTCTTCCCTTCAAGGGAAGGAATATATGTGTTTCAGCATGAATCAACCTATTCCTCACAGGATTTCTGACTGCTCTCAATTTTTTTTTTTAAGGCATGGCCAGTGTTTTATTCACAAAGTAAGCAAAAACCTAAAATCTTTATGATGATTAAATTAATTTAAAATAAAGCTGAACTAAAGCATAGCTACTCTGAATTCTTAAAATGAGAAATTGCTACACAGGTCTCATGCTGCCCGAGACTTACAGCAACTAAATTGCTAATTGTAAAGAAACTAAAAAGAAACTTACACATTTTTTGCTTCAGATAGGCAAATGCACCTTTAAAACAGACAGAGATGGAGCTCTTGGAAGCCCTTAGTGCACTGGCAGCGCAGACCAGAAGTACAGGACCCTCTGTAAGTCCAATCTTTTCCAATCTGAGTATCCTGGAGAGCAGATACACATCTAAGCGAGCAGGTTGTTTTGAAGTGCCCTTCTTTAACAAACAGTAAAAACATGCTCACCTCCTAAGTCTTCTTTATTGTCCCTGCTAACGTTTTACACTATTTTCCAAAGTCAGTAACAATATTCATCCCTCTGGCTTGTAACGCACTGATTAAAAAACAGATTGCCAGCAGTCATCTGCTATTGTCTGGCTTCCTAAATTCTGTTTCTGGTTTAATTTACTTGATGGTTCCATGCACTATTCATGAGTTCTATAATATTCCAAACTTTAATTTCAACAGATTAATTCTTACTAATTATTCAACATATGAACCTGCACATGAGAATTGTACTGTATGCACCATCCTGAGGCACAGAATGCAATGTCGAATCGTTTTCTGATTTCAAGTGGAAAACAAACTAATTATGTGGAAATATGATAATATATTGTGCTGCAGGGACCAGCCCTTTGTCTGTTTAGAAATGTTTACTTATGATCGGCTCCCTGTGTTATTTCTTCCAGGAGGAGCTGCCCTTTCTTAATGCATAAACATTATTGACTGGTCCATGATTCTTTACTTCAAGAAAGCTGATTTACATAATTTTATATTACTTCCGTCTGGTGGAAGCAAACAAGACATCCCAGGAAAGTAATAATTGAGCTAGCTGTAGCAATCTTCTGGAAAGATAAGACACGGAAGTCCTTGGAAATGAAGGATCACTTATTTCTCTTTTATTTCTCCTACTTTTTTTTTCTAAGCTGTCATGCAGCTTTACCTCTGTGCTGTTTGATTTGATGCATATCAGCATCCAGCACTTCATCACAGCATGAGGTCCAAATCAGCTATCAGCTATCAAAAACCTGAAGGAGAACACACTTTCTCCAGTCTTCTGTCAATCTCCCCCAGCCAAAGCTAAGTGGGTGACACTGGTACCGGGAAATACTGGGATATTGGATCAGTCATTGTTTGGGAGAAGTACTGTGAAGTCCTGCTGTGGTCATTTGAGCTGTCAGCCTGGTCTGTGGTGTCAAAGCCTTACCAAGCTTAAAAACTGTGGCAACACACCAAATACTTTCTGTAATTCTGCTCAGCTGAAAATGAAATTATTTAGTCAAATGTAGAAGGTGGGAGGGAGGGAAAATAAGACCCCCCTCAAAAAAAGAAATACTTTTTTGCTTCCCATGACATGTGAAATGAGATATGTGCTAGAAATTGAAAGGTTGAAATATGTTTTCAGGAATTAATCAGCAGAGAAAACTATAAAAATAAAATAGAGGATTGGAGTTTCTCAAGAGACTCTGCTCAGTAATGGCATTAAGGAGCAAGTCAAGACTCTATGAAAACAAACACCAGCAATGATAGGGGAAGATAAAATCTGGACCCTAGAATGACATTTTAATAGACCTTGGGTGATACAACATGGTTTAGCATATACCATAATACTTAATTCCCTCCAGAAACCCAGCTCTTAAACAATGAAGAAGTTAACTGGCTTTCCATACTTCCATCTTCCTCAATCATTTTAAGTTTATGAGCTTTACAATTTCCAACACATATCCCTATTGATCCCATTTACTTTTTAACTTTATAATGACAAAACAGTTGCAGATTATTTGCTCTCTGTCTCATTTATATTTTTGCTATTATTTCTACTCTGTCTTGCCTAAAGCCTCAAAGAGACTCAGCTATGTGTCACCAAAGTTAATAAAACCCCTGTTAACAAGTTCCCGTTCTAGAATCACTGTTTTGGGTCCTAAAAGACATTCTTCGTGTAATTTTTCTTTAGTAACCCTAATAAAAGTTTACAATTGTATCTTAAAGTATTAAAACTGAGTCAATGCTGTGACTTACAGAGAAGTTATTTTGCTTCTCTCTGAAAGAATATATTTTATTTTTGCTGCCTGAATACCTGAATGTTGGGAAACTACAGGTCCTTACACTCTGCATTTACCTGCCCCAGCCCTGCTGCACAGTTCTGGTTGAGATGAGGGATGAAAAACAGAATAGATCTTGGGATGAATCCCTTAATTTGTTCCAGCCACTGATGTTCCAAAGATTTTTCCTGACAAAAAAAAAAAAAGAGTGGAGTAATCTATCTTTCACAGTAGGAAGGCTCCCAGAGGGAAGAGAACAACTCAGGAAAAATACACACATTCAGTAAGTAAGGTCAGAGGGGAATTGTTAATATTTTATTTCAGGTCCTGCATTCTGGTCTGATACAGATCTAAAAAGTACTGTCTTAAAAGACACTGGTATGAATTTCCTGATATCAGCTAAAGGCAATTTGGTTCAAGCTTAATGAAGTGATCAGAGAATGAGGAGAAAGATGGGGGTATATGGATGTGATGGTTACTTTTCTCATTTAATTTGAAAATTAACTTGCTCCTTTGCTCAGAAATAAGGAGCTGTAGAAAACTTATTTGGGAAATAGCTGTAGAGAATCTCTTACTGAAATGTAAATATCATTGTAAACCAGCAGGCTGTGTTTTCTCTGTGCCACAGCATCTTGGAAAGGCACTGAAAGGAAGTAGGGGAGAAAGGAAGATGATTGCCTAATCTTGGGGCGTACCATGGATTCTGCTACAGCCTGCAGCTGTACCACTGACTCTAGGCTGTGATCTCTGATCTCCAGCTCAGCAGTGTCAGAGCAGGGAGAGATGGCAGAGAGATGTTCCTGAAAAAACCCCAAACCTGTGATGTTTCCAGAAGTGAGAGATGACTGAAAGCCCTTGGCTGGGGTTGCATGAGATCCCCCTGGCCAGGGAAGAGACCTTTCTGCCACCTCTGGCTCCACACCTACACCGAAAGCAGCGATGCCTGTGGGCAGTCTGTGGTGTGGGAGATGCCAATCATGCAGAACTTTTTCCCTTCCTTCCTATATGCCTGTCAATTCATGAAAGGATCATTTCTCCCAGGTGGTCTTCAGCAGATTTTCCTTCAATCTCCTTGGCCTGTGCTTCAGTCCTTCCAATGTATCACCTCATCTCTGTCATCAGGATAAGTCTTGAAGAACATTTTCTGTAAAGGACAGGTTCCCCTTGTGTTTTGTAATCACCAGCCCCGTGAAACGCCAAGGAAGCCAAGAAATGATACAACCTCAGCCACCTGAATAGGGCCACAACTTGCAACTGTGCTGTTCCCCATGCACACAACACCTCCCTTTACACAGAATTTATGGATATTGCTTAGTCTGACTATTCTATGAGAAATTGTCATAAATAAAGTGCTGAGCATGCTCAGATTTACCATGTACATTTTTTGCGGTGGGTTATCTGGTGCCACTCGTGCTGCACCACTGGAAAGAAACATGCCATGGTTAATAACTTAAATGATCTATGTTGAGAGACTTTTGTTGAGGGAGTGACCGATCCAAAGCCTGTTGAAATAAATGTGAAGAATAGCCTTGTCTCCAGTGGGCTTTGGATGAAGCCCAGGTTCATGTTCCTAATATACTGTCTCTTTCCATAATTTTGTGAGAATGGCTTTTTCTTTTGTGCAACAAGCCATAGTGGAGGGGAGTAGGGAAGAAAGAAAGGCAAAAAGAACCACAGAAACTGTGCTAAAGGAATTTAAAATGAAAACTTCATTAAAAATTTAGTATGTGAGCAGAAACAGACTACTTTGCTCTGGAAGGGTGAAAGGAAGGAAAAATTATTATTTTAATATGTACCAGGCAAGGACAAGCACAAATGTGACCACGTCTGAGAACAGCAGAGAGCCGCAGCCTTGGCTTACATTGAAAAGTTCTGGCAAATATCTCAGTTTAAAAGAAGGTGTGAGAAGGGAAGAGCCAGATCTGGCACACCAGCCCCTTCATGTTTGTGTGAAGCTGTACCACACTTAGCTTTTGAGACTTTTTGCCTGATTTGAATGCATATGTTTGATAAAAGGAAATGACATATTTATGTTTACTCCTTACATTACTCAGTCTCCAAAGGGTGCAGGGAGTTGGTACAAAGAATTCTGTGAGCTTCTGGGTCATTCTCACCAAAGTGACCTGATAACTGAGGGTTGCACTAATTAAGATATGTAAATATAAGAGCACTTGGAGCTAATGAGACGTGTAGGTATCTTTGAGATCGCCTAGTGGGGAAGGAAAATGTTCTCATGTGAACACAGTGAGTCTGGGTTGGTTCCAGTGCAGGGACTTGTGGCCATGTAGAGAATCCTAGTGAGATCTGCTGTGTTTCACCTGGTGATGTTAGTCCACGTGCAAGCATCACTTTGCAAAATGAGACACCAAAGAGCAGTGTTTCTGAATGTTTTGTCTTTTTCCAAAGGGTTACACTTGGATTGTCTGAGTTTTTCAATTTTTTTTCAAAAGAAGAAAAACCATCTTCTAGGGGCTAAAAGAAAAATCTGTAGAAAATCTGGTTGTGCCTTTCAGGATTCTTAATGAAACTTAATGAAACTGCTTATGCCTGTCAGCAGAATCTATATGGAGACTTCGGGATAGAGCAAGGCTGTGGAGCCCCTTATAGAAAAAGGTTCTTCTTTGGGTGATCATTCCTCCTAAAAGCCACTGTGCACTCAAGAAGGAGACCTGTGAAAGTGGGAAGATGCAGACACACAAGTCTAGGCCATCCACATTAAACACCCAAGAGGGGGAAACAAACCCCCTCATTTTCCTGCAGGAGTAGACATGAGTAAGAGATGTCAGTGCAGCTATGACATCTGTTTACATGGGGATTTTATGCACCTGTTCACTAGGCAATAACAAATGCTTACCATGGTGGTAGCTGTATCACACGGTACATATGCTGCTTCTGACATACATAACACCTCTTTAAGGAAACACATGGCCCCATATGTCATGAGAACTTGTTTACATTCTACAATACAGTAATGGAAAATATGTTTCATAATAAATGTTTTCATCATTTTTGTGTTTAAGGAAAGAATGGGAGTTTTATGCCCTAGCTGTCAAGATGAGTGTCCTCCCTCATTGTTCTCTTTGAGAGATGAGTGGCTTTGGAGCAAACTTCCTACAAGCTTTCCAAGTTCAGGGAAGCTGGGATCTCAACTGGTCAGTTTAATGGCTGATGCACATGAAAAAGGTAAAATTGAAACAAAAAAGTAACACACACATATATTTATATATATTTAGGTGTATAAATATGCATAAATATACATGCATGTATATTTATATATATTTAGGTTCTTTGGTTTGCTATCAAGCAACCAATTTCTGGTGACTTTGACAAGAGCAGATGTCATATATTGCCTGTGTAGAGCTCTTGCAATACTGAAGTCACCTCAGGAAGATTATCCCCTTCTTTATCCCCATCATATCTGCAGCCCTATCTTTTAGTTCAATCTCTGTGGAACCAGGAAAAGGAATCATACTGCTTCACATTCATAAAATGAAGGAGTTTCCTGCTTGAAGCTTGTCTAGTTCAACCTTCCCAGAAATTAATTTGAATAGCTTTTAGCTTTGATATGGTTAGGCTGAGATTATTCAGATTTATGGTTTTTCCTTCTAAAGTTCTTCTGTTTTATCCTTCTAGTAGTTCTGTTTTCAATCATCAGTGCTTCCAGTTCATACACAGGAATCTGTCCTTGCTTCACTCCTCACTGCCAAGGTAAGATTTTGTCCTGCAATTAAACTAACAGAACAGTAAGAACTCAGTAGAACAACCTTTTCCTGTGGAAGGCAGGTCCAAGAGTTAATAATTCTCATTAAGATGAATTTTTTCCTTGATATGTACTCCAGCTGTTACTTTCTGGTATTTACTTTTGTGGAGTTAGCTAACAAGAGTGAAAAGCAGACTCTTCCTTGTTAGGTATTCACAGACAAACTAGAGTGTGAATGTTAGAGATAAGTGAACAAAAAACTTTTACTATTTTGATGTAAAGAATAATACACTGATATATTGTTTGAATATATCTTTTCCTGAAAAGTAGTCTTCACACCATTTCAGCAGTTCACTTGATGGTAAAGAATGGATGAATAGATCATTTATTCCAAAATATAATAGCCTAAGCTTGTCTCTTTTTGCTTAGACTGAATTTTCTTTAACCATAAAGACTTTTCATGAGTTTCTTAGCATGTCCACTCCGAGTACTCTTTATTACACAAATGTATATTAAAAATAAAAAAGCATTTTTTATTCTTTAGTTTAAACTAGCTGCCAGATAACTTATTTAGAGTCTTCAACTGCAGTTTTGTGAGACATGCAACGTCTGCTTGGCTCTTTTCCTTTTCTTTTTTTTGCCCACTGGTTTAGTTTTTATGCAGTGCAATATTTGTTCTTCTCTCCCAGCCTCCTTTCCAGACTGGAAAGTCCTTGTCTCTTTTGGCCAGGCTTGGACAAGTGACGTAACTCTCTGTGATCTGACAAACTGGGGCCACAGAGCACTTCAAAACCTTCTGAAATGTGTCAATGCTAAAGTGATAATAAAACTATAAAAATAGATTGAACTGCATTTTTACTGACATTTTCTGACTTATCCATTCTCAGTGTTACTTTCTGAGTTCCTTGGAGCCTGTGCAATATGTGAGGGTACAAAGGTACTCTTGCCCATATGTATTTGAGGACAAAGATACTTATTTTGGGAATGTCACTGCAAGAAAGTTAAAACAAAATACCTCCCAAACTGTCTGGTCCCTGCAGTTTGCTTAATGGAAAGAAATATGATATATTATTTAATATTTCAAGAAGCCTAGGGCCCGAATTTATCAAAGCAAATAAGTCTCTTTGATTTCAAGAATGTTTAAAGTTAACTGTGTGCTTCATTGCCTTGTGGAATTGAGGCCATATATTTAGTGGTAATGCACAATCTATTAAAAAATGACCTGGCAAAACCATGGGATTACAAGGTTTTAATAGTGTTCAGTTTTATTTATAAATAATTCTACTTTCTTATAAACATATAAAAGTATATCAGCATTAACACATAAAAACTTAAGGAGTTTTGGCCATAGGATGAATTTGCATCTGATTAAATAATTCTGTTTCTCTCCTTATTGAAGCTTATTGATCCCACAGATATATATATATAAAATATACATCTGTGTATATTTATATGTAATATATATAAATGTTCGTTATTCCTGCAGTTAGGTCAAGACTCCTTTTGAATTAATAATAGTACATGTAATAGAAGAGATAGAAAATCTTGTTTGACTTAGAATTCTTGGCAGTTATTTCTTTGTTTTAAGTATTTTCTCCCTATTTCTTCATTTTATTAATTACAATCTCAGAAACAGAAGAGATTTGAAAATGGGACTCATTTAAATGTTACATCTTAATCCATCTATTTTTTAGTATCCTTTAGAAGAGAAAGTTTTCAACTGTGTCAGGGTACACGAGGACCTTTTAAAATAGTAACTGTAATTTTGCTTTCAGAGTTTTGTACATTAAATATGACACTGAAATTTGCAGTGAATTCTTACCTATGACTTTCTGCTGTAAACTTTAGTGAACTGGATTATTGCTCACGTACTAAGGTGTCCTGTTTACAGCAGATGCTGTCAAGCTTTATGAATGGGAGAACAACATCTTTTAAAAGAGAAAATAACTTCAAATCCCTAAGGAAGAACAGTTTCCCAGTATTTTAAGGCAGCACACAATGTTCCATCACCCTGAAGCCAACCTTTTCTTTGAGTTATTTTCAAGACAAGAAACAATACGATAACAACCTACAGAAACTTGGTAGGGTGATTAAATCACCATTTTTCTTCCAATGTCCAATCAAGCCATAAGGTGAAAAATCACCAAGATGAGACAAATTTTATTTTGCCTTCATATGCACTGAGTGGTTTCTGAGAAATATAATTTCCTCACTACAGGGAACCAGTGCTCACTAATAGCAGAGCCAAGCAAAATTTCTGAAAATTGTTATTGTAATGTTTACATAATGAGATCATATTTTTTTTCCCTTATGAAGTACAGGTGCAAAATCTAAGCACTTTTCTCCCAGAAGTGCAACTTTCCAGCCATTTCTTTCTTAAGTGGTCCTTGCAAATGTAACCAGCCAACTATTAACAGGCTATTGACAACCTTGAGAAATCTCTATGATGTTTTTTATTTTTTGCCCCTTGAAACCCTACCAATGCAAAAACCCAAACCTATCACTCAAAATCTTCCTGCTCTTTCATTTCCTTTCTTTTATTTTTTTTTTATTTTTTTTATTTCCTATTTATTTTTTGAGGACCAGTCAACCTACAGAAGAGCATCTGCTGGACCCTGTGTGGAGAAGCAGACATGTGGAAGCTTTGCAAATGTAAAAGCCAGGAGTGGGTCGGGCCCCAGATGGTGAGTGTTTGCTCTTAACAAGGAGAGCCTTTCTCCTCCAAAAGAAGGGAGGTAGCACCCTCTAGCACTGAGCCTTTGCTACCACTCCGGTGACAGGCACTGCCAAACATAAATCAGAGTGATAACAGCCTCTACTGGGGATTCAGACCCACATATTCCTGCATGGAAGATAAAATCTTTTCTGGTTCTTAATTCAATCACATACCCAACTGGCAATCTTGCATATCAAAATGGGAATCCTGGGAGGCTGCTGGAATATGCAGATCAACAGAAGCTAATTAGCATTTACTTGCAGCCATCCTTAACTGATTGGCAGCACAGCTGTGGGGACCAAGCAGAACATGCTGAGTTGCATATTTGTATGGCCACCTGCCATTTGGTGGGATCCAAAACAGTGTAAACTACCACTTCACAATAACTCAGTGACCTTAGTTTTGAAGTAATATTGAACAGACATATTTGGCTAAGTGTATAATTAGTGCTTATTTCACCTGACATACAGTTCAACAATAGGCTGTGCAGCAGTACCTTCCTAGTTCGACATGTTGATGTCTTAATTGAGATTGACAACTTGTTAGAGAGGTACTGCATTTCCATCGCAGGCTGAGAGCTACCCATCATCACCAGCTTCCCTGAGCATATGAAACAATGTGCTTTTATGCCTTAAAACATATTCCAGCTATTCAGATCTGAACAAAAACATGAGGGGAGCTCACTGATGAAAGCAACGGGTGCAGCTCTTTCAGGGGTTTTACGTGAGTAATTATGTTGCTTTGCTCCTGATATGTAGTGGAGTGGGGTATGACCCAGAAAATAAAAATGTCAGGAAGCATAACAATAAAAAAAATAAAGGGAGAAAGCACACTTAGGCAGAAGGAATGCCAGCATTGGAGGCCAGCTCACACAATGCTGGTGAAGTGAAAATGAATGAAAGCTGTACCAGGTATTTACTGTAAAACACTGAGAAGAGAGAGGTGCCTCCCAAGGTTAAGCAAGCAAAGATCTGTAAGCTGATTGTCTCATCATCCCAATCTGGAAATCTGGGTTACCTGAACACTGGGATACCTCTTGCTTCCAGACAAAAATATCTGAAAGAGATCAAATTTGTGTAACCATTGCAAACAAAATATAAATTACCTCTGTCAATTGGCATGTATTCTCAGGGTGCCTGGACTGGCTTGTAGTAACAAGAAATCTGATTCTGTTTTAGACTGCGTGCCAGAAAATGGAAAATAAATAAATATATGCATCTGCTAATTGATAAGAAAATTATATCTAGGATTGCTGATATAGTGAAATGTAATGAAATATATAGGCAGTGCTAGAAATGTGGAAGATGTAGGAGTGTAACGGTAGGTCCGAATGGAGTTCTTACTTGTGTGCTTCCAAAAGGGGACCACAGCCTGTGGAAAAATAAATCCCTTCAATCAAAACTATGTCCTCACTATTCCTGTGTCACATATGGACAGGAGCAAGGCCCAGGGTTCATCTGCTGTTCTTTACCTGAGGAAATGCTATAAAAAACCCTGCTGTGCTAGAGGTAAGTATATTCAGAGATACTCTGGAGACACACAGCCACAAGGCTTTACATGTTATGAAAGCCCACATATTTAAGCACGTTCCTGATAATGCAAGAGAAAAAGTGGTCAAGTTCAGAACCCTCCTCTTTATACCCCCATGAACCATGTGAGGTATGGATGGACAGAACTCACCAGGCCAGGACGTCCAGGTGAGCTGCCTCTGCAGAAGTCATTCCAAGAATTGCTTGATGGAATTTCTTTTTGCCACATTTTCATCACTGAATGTTGCAGCAGCTCTGTTCTTGAGCCCTGATGGGAAGGCTTTGCACACATAGCCCCAGAATTGCCTTGGCTCTCTTTCTATAGCCACACTGAATCAAACCATCTGCCTCATTCAGCTATTGAAAGCGAAAAATCTCAACTTGACTACTAAAAAACCCTGCCAGATAAGCAAATATTTCTGTGCTAAGGCTCTGTTGGCAATTGATCTGTATTGCAATGAATTTTGCAATATGCATTAAATACTGCAAGGTGTTGTAGGTAGCTTCCATGCCCAAAGGCAACTGAAGGTAACAGAAATTCTCCTGTTGTCTTGGATGTGCTTTAATCACTGCAATTATTATGACATTTAATAGTTTTGGTTCTGGACATAAACATGAACACCCTCAAAAATTAGGGAGGTCATATTTGTCAAGGATCTTGCTCCTGCCCAGACGGATGCGGATTTCCCAGAAAGTAACTTGGACACTCTCTTGTGAGGATCTGAGCAGGATTTGTAGCTGGTTGAATGCAAAGTGGAAAAGGAATTTGAGTTTCAGCTGATAGGCAACTTGACAGCCCATTGAGCAGATTGCTGCAACTCTGGGCTCTGTGCATGCATGGAAAGCCAGAAGCATTGGCTCCTGAGCACCAAAACTCCCATTCGTCTGGGACTTCCAAGTTCCTGTCTCTGTATTATGCAACCAAGTGGAATTTTAATTGGAGAGTTATCCAAATTGCCTGATAATTTTTCAAATACTCTATATTTCCTTCTTCTCCTTCCAAATCAGAATGAAAACAAACTCCAGAATATTAAAATAATTCCCATGCCAGAATTCTATCTCTTCATCCAAGTCTGCTTCTAAATTTGTGCCACAATAGGGTTTGGGACTGAGCTGTGTCATATTGCATCATGCTGTGGGAGTAACAGCCTGACATTGTTCATGTTCATCACAGTGCCTTTTATGTATAAAGATAATTGGAGCTCATCTCCAGGTGTTCCTAGGGAATGCACTGATCCTATTCTGTGTACCCCAGCCAGTTGTTTCTCTCACATTTTCACCAGAGCATGTCATTTATACCATGACTGCTCCATTGCCTTTCCAATAAAACTGGCTCTCACTTAGGAAACTCAAGAGCTAAAGAAGTTTAAATATGACAAAAAGCTACTGGACCCTGCAGAAGACAGGCTGGGAAATACTTTGTGCCATCCCTGAAGTTGGAAAGGTGGACCCTGCTAGAATTAAAGAAAATTAAATGTATCTTGGCTTCCTGTTAGTGAAGAGAAGCACTCTACCTGCTTAGGAGCACATTCTAAAATTTCACTTAGTGGAAATGTCCATCTCACATCCAGGTGAGATCTCATAAGCAGCAGGGCAATTCATCCATCAGGCAGGCTCTGGGACACCCTTTCACTAGGATTTGTCCTGATCTGTGGTGATGATTTAATAGTTAATTGGAGCACTCCAGTTTGAAGCCTGTGCTGCAAGCAGCAGTGGGATGCAGTCCTCACTGAAGACTTTTGCTTCTTTCTACTATGCAAAATAACAAAAAAGACTAATCTTAAAACTGCTCTTAATGAGTATAACCAAAATATTAACAGTAGTAAACAAGAATACATTTGCTCATAACTTGTCATATCAGTGTAATAAATTAAGCCAGAAACACATTAACATTTGACAGCTTAAACAATGCAGGAAAAAATACAAACCACACAGGGACTATGTGAAGCATGTTGGCAGTTTAACAGACATTTTGAGATGTAGATACATATATCAACCTTTCTGAATTTAGTCTTGATAACTCCTTTTCCTCTGTGTGCCAAAACACTGCCGTGTGAAGACTAATGAGTTCCAGATTTGTTTATCTTTGGTGGCTGAGGCAGATTCATGAGCCTCCTGAACCTATTTTACAGCGGCCCTGTGATACCAGCGTGCAACACCAGAGGCAGAAATGTCTCTTTTATGCTGATGGATACATAAGATCTTCTAAGAAAAATGTGCTTGGCCATCTGACACAAGAGATCATGTCAGATGTGTTCTGGATGATCCATATGAGTGAATTGTCCTGCCTGTTATCTTTCATATGTGTTTAATATTTATGTTCAGAAGTGTAATAACAAACTACTCAGAATCATTGCTCAGAGTAAACCTCATATATGAAATAAAGATTATTATGTCTTACAGCAAGGCTTTGTGTGGTGTACTCACCAGATTTTTTGTATGGGTGATTGTGTTTCCCAAATTTTTTTATGTTTAAATTGTGAGAGCTCTCCAATAAACATGGTAGATTGGGCCGCCTAAGTGAAACTTCTTCCTTTTGCTTTTCCCCTATTTGAGTTCTAGTGACTTCTTTGGTTCTTTAGTATTTTGGGTTTTTATTACTCAGGGATCTTTGGTGCTTCAATGTTTGCCTTTGTTAAGACATGTGGTCGTAACTGGTGAAAGGAAGGGTTGGGGTAATGATTGGACTTGATGACCTGAGAGGTCTTTTCCAACCTTAATCATTCCATGATTATGCATCTTTATTGAAGTTAACACAACTTTTTAAGTAGCCTTATGTGAAAGCAGAACTGAGCATTTTCCTGCTGAAAGTCCAAGCTGGTGATTTCTCTGTGGACTAATCTGCTCAGTTCTGAAGAAAGGGGATGGTTTTGACCTATTGCCCCCTCAAACCCATGGCTAGTTTTCACCACTTGACAGGACAAAGGTAGTGCAAAGGCACCTGGAGCAGCCTGAAGCAGAGAATGTTCCTGGAGGACACCAGTCACTATGGTGGATCTGCCTCTCCTGCCCTGGGTCTGCCCAAGGACGCAAGGGACAGCCAAGGCACGTGCCCAGGGATTGCTGAGGGTATCACACAGCAAGTTAAATCAACTCTGATGAACACTTCACTTTCTATCTCCAGATTTCTTATTCATTATTAGCAGTGTAGCAGAGGATCTAATGTACCCTTACCATAGTTACGGTCCAAAAATAACATTTTTTCCTCGGATTTGAATGTAGTGTACATGTTTAAGTAACTTTGCTGTTGATTTTTTTTCTGTTTTAACAGATGTATTTTGACTAACTACTTCTGCAGAGCTATTCCTTCTTTAGCAGAGACTGCTCTGTGCCCTCCTCTTTCTTGTAAGTAATATTTTTTCCGAATTTTTAACTGGTAGGGACAGGTCATATGTATTAAATAAGCAGCAAGAAAAGTCAATAATCCTCTGTCCTCTCTATTCAGATTTTTAAATTATAAAATCCAAATGCAACCAGAGCCACAGCAGACTTTCTGTGCAAGTATCATAGTACATAGCTGTGTCCCATGGAGGTACAGTGCATGCAGCTGCTTGTACTGTGTGATTTTAGAAGGAAGAGTGAAGCAAGGTTTGTTAGGAAAACTGTCTTCTGTATAGGTAATATTTCTGGGGTTATTTGTAAGAGACATTTACTTGCTATTTGAATATTTAAAAAGTGATAGAATACCTGGACTCTGCTTTTCTGGGAACTGGCCTTTAGCTCTTTTCAACAGCAATACTAAACCAAGGTCAGAATTTATTGCAGAGTAAAAAGAGGTAACAAATGCTTTTGGGGTTTCACTGCGGGTTTCTCTGTGCTGTTTACCATGTGCAGCACAACCCTGTGATAGCCCAACACAGCCTGGATTCCCCCTGTGTTGTGCAAGGGATGAACACACAGTGAGAGACAGTTCCTGGCCTGGAGCATTTACAATCTAAATAGATGTGGCAGGTGAGAAGGGGATAACGGGGAATTTTGTTATAAATGGACATCTGATCTGGTGAGAGGGGGAACCTATTCAGCCATGGGCAAAAATTTTGCCCACTCCAGGTGGTTGCTGAGCCTCCTCTCCCAGGTCATGCTGCTCTCTCTAGCTCTATTTCATGCCTGTAAAAGCAATCATTTAAGTTTGATATTCTGAACAGAAGAAAAATGTGCAAACAAAAGAAGAGCCATCCCACATAAGAACAGTAGTCCATTTCTGTACCACAAGCCATGACTGTTCTTGTTCCAGTAAAAGCCAGACCTCCTCATAACATACCTTATAACCTGTTAATTATGATTTCCTTCTCTAACATTTGGATCACACTACCAAATATTTTTAAATATCTATATATGTGTTTTTTAAGCTGCTGGGTTTGGGTTACACCTTTTCCATATGCCCAACCCACACAATCCCATCAACGCTTTCACACACCAGTCAAACACTCTATATTTGTGTGAAACTCACTGAAGGAAAAAAATTCCTATTACTACTACTACTAATACAAATTCATTTCTCACAACTATTAGTGTTTTCCTGAATGCTACTGAATGAATTCCCTGCAATTCAATGTTTAACTTTTTATTGTGTTGATTCAGTGAAGATTTTTGATTTGTATTCATAATTACTCCAATTCCATCACCACATGCCTTTTTTTTTTTTTTTGTGCTTGACAAAGCTCCCTCTACAAAACTTAATCACTTTCTGTTTGAGCAATCTCCGAACACATTTTTACATTCTGTTGTTACCGGGAATGATGTTCTGAAAGTTGATATACATTGCAACAGCAGGTGTTAAAGCAAGCAAGTAGGGAACAAAAGCTCTTAGAGCATGAAAGAGTCTAATAATAGACAATTTGTTCACCTGGCACTGGCTACTTAAGCGCTTGAGATGAGCTCATTGTTATTTGGCCATGAGCTTTCTTGGTCGTAGGGACGAAAATATGGAAAATCCAGGTTGTGGAAACAAAGGTCTGCTAATATTAGAACGCCACTAAATGGGGCATGATCAAGCTGGAGAGATTGCAGGGTGAGCTACAGGGTTTAAAGCAGTGAAACATTTCCATAACTAGGAAAGCAATCAATAAAGTCACAGTTGTGTCTGTTCTTGCAATAAAATTACATGTGTAAATGTTTTCAATAACTCTACAACTGGGAAAGCAGTTCAGAGCAGCCTTGCACTCAGAAGTGCAGCTCAAGATTTTCCAGGCTCATTGGAAACATGGCTGTTAGTTAGGCAAGCTCCCCATGGCCAGCAGAGATAGGAATCTGGTCAGAATGGAATCATCCACCCTCAAAGGCAGTCCCCAGCAGCCATCCTGCCACAGCCATGGAGCAGCTCTGAGAGCAGCACTGGAGTCCCAAGCATGAGGAATGCAGGGTGTGCGTCCACACTCAGAGCAGTGGCTGTGAGGAAGAGGACGCTGGTTCCTGGGAGCACATTGAATGCCTCCCTGCAGGCTGTTGGTGTTGGGAGCATTTGGGAAGCTTTCTCTCCAGAAAGGGGAGTGCACTCCCTCTGGGGGAGCCTGGAGGAGAGCAGAGATGATTCTGCGCTTGGCTGTGGTTCTTGTCCACTCCCCAGAAGATGAAGGGGAAGCTGTGCTTCAATTACAGGGCAGCACTGTAGCTGAGTGTCCCTAAATCACCCTTCTTTGGCATGTACTCTGTTCCTACAGGAGGGCCATGCATGCTCCCCCAGAACAGACAGCAAAATAAGCATCCTTTACCCAGAGGGGTATTTTCACATTCTTCTTTTCATGTTCTTTTCACATGATTCTAAACTTTAGGAAATTGTGTTAATTATAGCATACCATTATATGTTGATTTTGCTTTTGGAGAACAAAAATCCCTCAGATTTTTTAATTTGCTTTGATTTCCACAGGAACCTGTTCCAATCTACCCCTCTAAGCCATGCACACAGTTGTTTGCTTAGATCCCAAGGAGATTAAAGGATGAGGAGACTATAAATGCCTCTGGATTTCTTTCCCTAGGCAGCCTTTGGAGATGAATCCTGCGTCAGCAGTCACAACTGGTGAGCTCCCTCTTGGCTTCAGTTCTACTAAAACTTCATTTTCTTGAAGTCAGATTGACCTTCTAGTTTGATTGTTAATCAAAAGTCTCAATTCCTCAATATTATGGGTTCAGTTTCCAGGAAACACTAATCTTGCAATCTTTACAATCACTATAGGTCAATGAACGCCCACCACCATACAGTGCATTGGACTCATTTTCCAAACCATCACAGTTAGAGCACATTTTGGGCCAAAACCCACCTTCCTAATAAGCTTAAACTGTAGTGCATTGACAAGTGTGTTGCTGTCAAGCAGGACTTATTTCACACAAGTGGTATTGATAAGTTATTGCAAACATTTACGGCCAAGTTAAGCTCATGCAACAAGAGGTCAACTTAATCCTACACCACAATCCCCCCACCCAAAAAAATCATAATTAGAATACTTGGATACTGGTGATGGTAACAAATGTTTCACAAGTAGGTAATGGTTTTTAAAGTGTCTAATACCTCTTACTCTGAATAATGAATATGCTGGAGGAGTTTGTCAACATTTAGCAATCTGTTCAGGTATTGTTTGGCCAGAGCAGTCGTGCAGGCACAGCTTTAGTGCCAGTGTGCAGCTCTGCTTGCCCCATACAGGCATCATTAAAAAGTCAAGGACCAAGGAGTTATTTACTTCACATGAGTTGTTTTTGTTCTCCATTCATTTTATTTTTCCTTTGGAAATGTCTACTGGAGTTCGGCATGTAAGGGTTTAGGTATCTGAAGAGAGGCCACAGCACTGAGCACAGATCAGATTGCTTTTCCTTGCTAAACTCCCCCCTTTGCATTCCAGCCTGACAAAGTTTTGTTGCAGTTACTTAGTACCTAGATAACTGAGTGCTTTAAATGCTAATTAAAATATATGATGTTTAACTGTTGGCTTATGCCATTTGTTTATGATGGAAGACAGCAGGGAAGCAGGATCATCTATTATAATTATCAGCAGAATATTTCTTTTCATCTCTTCCTATTCAAGCAATAAGTATGTCCAGGCACTGACTTGGTTCTTGTAAACATCCTTGTTTCCAACAGAATTTCTTCCTCCACCTTTCCATTGTCTTATCTTGCAATTCACCCTGAATCTACCTTAAAACAATACATTCCAACTTCCCTCCTTTTTTGATACTTGAAACTTTTTGCTGGAATTGCTTCGGGCCAGCAAGCTTGCTACCCAGGTCTCAGTATGCAGAAGTGTGTTCCCATTAATCAAAGGAAAAGCTGAGTGAAATAGTACAATCCACATTCTCATTTTGGAAAATTAAAAGGCAGTATCATTATTAAAAGGCAGTTCTGCTACATGTTTTCTGATGGAGGGAGAAACAGGACACATTATGCTGTCCAATGACTTTGCCAAAGATGTGACACCAAGAGACACAATAAATGAATGTATAAATAGTAATTGTTCTGAAAGGGGTAGTCATAAATCACAAAGTGAGTTGCAGGAGGTTTCTTTCTTGGTTATACTTGAAATGCAATCAATGTTGAATTAAAAGAAAATCAGATTTTCTCTTTTGGTTGCGTTGAAATGATACAGAAACCTGAAATGCAATTTCCCTGAAGCAGAATCCTATTCAAAATACAAAGCTCTGCAGTAAACATTTGACCAAGGTTTGCAAAAGGAGGGGTTTTTTGGAGAGTAAAAACCAGCAATTTGTTGGAGTAAGAGGTTATTAATCATAGTACACTTAGGGTTAGCAAAGCTCTGGCCTTGAATCAGCAATGCACTACAGCAAATTGAATCACTCCAGTAAGAACATGTAAGTTGCTCTTGAAGTTCTGCAATGGATCTCAAAAGACCTCTTCCCTTGCAAAACAGCCCCAGTTGTAATGAAAAATGATCCTTGTATTTGTTGTGACCATTCATCAGTAGACCCATCTCATGCTGTCTGTAGGTATTTTCCCAGGCTTCATCCACAGTGCTCATGTGGAGAGATTACCTGCAGATCACCACTTCCCTTTCTTCCCTGAACAGCATCTGTCATAATGTGCACACAGTTCAGGAAGAAGAACTGCTGAAAACTTGGATCCTGAAGAGTTTGCAGGATGGCTGAGCGATGAACCTTATCAAAAGGTGTTTCTTCCTAAGAGCTGGAGTCCCGCAGATGTGCCCCTGCAGAAGTGATCCAACTCTGCTTTAAGTCTCAGACCAGATACAGCATTCACAGGGTACTTTGAAGCCTGGGTCCAGAAATCGTCTAGCAACCTCCTTGTCCTCTCCCAGGGGCCTATCCATGACCAAGTTTCAGCTGTGCCTATAGCTGAGATGTGTAGGTTGGCATCGCTAGCTGGAATTCCCTGTAATAACATCAGGAAGTAGACCCTTGATAAGATTTGAAAACAGGCACTAGCTCACTTATGCAGCTATGTGACTTTATTTTATTTGCTTTGGTTTCACAGTCTGCCTCTTGTCCTGCTGCTTGTTTGTCACACTCCCTTGTGCTCTGGTTTAGATCAAATGAGCTCTCTTCCTGTTTGTATAGCTTAGTATATATGGACACACCAGGAAAACAGCCTGGGGCCTTGAAAAACACAAATTTGCTTGGGGAAGGACAGTTTTGGAAAGGCAGGGGAGAAGAGGGAACCTTGTCAATAGGATAAGGGGTGACAGTTTTAATTTAAAAGAGGGTTGATTTATATTAGGTATAAGGAAGATTTATTTTTACAATGAGGGTGGTGAGGCAGTGGAACTGGTTTTCCAGAGAAGCTGTGGCTGCCTCATCACTGAAGTCAGCCAGGCTGGATAGCTCTTGCAGCAACCTGCTCTAGTGGAAGACGTCCCTGCCCATGGCAGCAGATTAGAGTAGATGAACTCAAAACATCCCTTCCAACCCAAGCTATTCTATGATTCTATGAAGAAAGTTTGTAGTCAGGAGGGCGCCAGTGTAAAAGTGGATATAACCAGGACCTGATGCACCTCACCAGCCCTTTCATTAGGTTGCAAGGAGAATTCTAAATGTCTCTTAGCAGGAGACTGCCAGCCCAAAGATAGGCTCTTCCAAAACTATTGTATTTTTGGTATTCCCAAAAATCTAGTCATCAAGTAGAGGTATCTTTGCTTGTTTTAAAGGATTATTCTGAAAGAGTAGTGCGTCTCTTTTGCTGGGTATCTGAACCCAAATTATATGATGCAGGCACTCAAGATGCTCAGGCAGCCCATCATATTCTATTGATGCATTTTCTGGATTCATAACTCACTGTCATCAGACACAGTGACTTCCTCAGCAGCAGCCAAGAAGCCAACCTGACTCTCAGGTTGGCTGGTGTCAGGCAGAGATTTCTGGAGTTCAGTGGCAGGAGCAGAAACCATTGGTAATTTAGGAGTTAGCTGAGGATGTTTCTTTAGCATAGCCTGCAGGTCAGACATTGCCTGCTAGTAAATAGATAATAAATAACCACTAACAGTGTCAGCTTCCTCTTATTTATTCCTTTATTCTGTATTCTGAGTCTCTTTGTTCCACAGGACAAATGACCTGGTTGGAAAGGCACAAGCCACAGCCAGCTCTCCCTGCTGACTGCTGCTTCCTGTGCAAGTCTGTGGAATTGGTGCCTCAGGCCATCCTGATACCTGCAGGACAGCAGGTAAATCACTGCTGCCATCAGGGAACTCCCAGCCAACCTCACTGTGTCTCGTCTCTTGCATATCTGTGTGGCTGACCTGGTCCTCAGCCAAGGATCATTCTCCAGCTAGGAATTTGGCTTTCTAACAGCAGTCTTCTCTTTTTTTGTGAGAGCTAGTCAGGTATGTTTGCCTTCTTCTTCTTTTTTTCTCCTGCAGTTTGTTTGGTTTAGCCACCTTTCTAAATCTGGTTAAAGGGTAACTGGCAGAAGATTGATGCAATAAATTTCACGCTGTACCTGCAGTAAATGAAGTTTTTTCTGTCCATTATTCATCATCTCATGGAGTTTGGATGGATAGTTTGTATTAATAAAATATACACTAATATCAAAACATTTTTCAAACCAAATCTATTAATTACTTTTTCCATTTTTCTGCCTGGTTCTACGCATGAATAAATGAAAAGAAGCAGAGAAGACAGAGGCATGACAAGATCTGTTATTTAAATCACTCTGTACATCCCGAACTATCTTCTGGGACACTGCTAACTAATTTATGACAGGTCACCCAATAGTTACTAATAAATCCAGTAATATTTCTTGAATTAACAATACCTGACTCACAACTTGAACCAGCTTGTTTGGCAAAAAGGGCCAAAAATCATGGCAAGTTTCAAGCTCTGTGTTCACAAAATTGCATTTTCTCTGTGTGTGAGTAGACGCTGAATCTCCCCATAATAGCTGGGAAGGTTTCATCATTGCATTGCTTCACTGCACAGTCCTCATCTGAAGGGTTAGAGGAGCTACGTTGTACCCTCCACTTGTGTATCCCACAAGATTTTGCAGATCCCAGATTGTTCTGGGACATTCCAGTGACATTTTCCAGCTTGAGGATTTGACTAACTGCTTGAGCCTGACTGGTACACTGAGTTTTCCAGAGGCATGAACACAGATCTGAAAATCTCACTGTCATGGGTCCTTGCTAAAGACATAGGTAATTATTGAAATTAAATTGACAGAAAGTAGGGCTAGATAAGATAGTAGGAAGAAATTCTTCCCTGTGGGAGTGGCGAGGCCCTGCCACAGGTTGCCCAGAAAAGTTGTGGATGACCCATCCCTGGAAAAATTCAAAGCCAGGTTGGATGGGGCTTGGAGAAATTTGGGATAGTGGGATGTGTCTATGTCCACAGCAAGGAGTTGGAACAAGATGAGCTTGGCCCCTTTCCATCCAAATCATTCCATAATTCTATGAAAATGCATTTCCCTTTTGCCAGTGAAGAACAGCTCCATAGATGTGTGCCCTCAGTGTATCTTAGGTTCAGATTATTTCTCTCATCTCCTCTGCAGCCTTCATGTTTCCCCTTAGTATGTTAAAGGGTGTCCATGCGATGTGGACTCCGTTTGTCTTTGCTTTAATTTTGCATTGAGCTTTCAATTAGAGGGATTCAAACTGATTATTCTGGCAGCACTTCCCCCTCTAGAAATTCAACTCTTACTGCACATCAATTTTTTAAAAGGTGTTACTGATATTCAAGGAGCTGTCAGGTACCTGCTCTGCTATGCCTAAGGACAAGGGAAGAAACTCACCTGGAATTAGGATAAAATTGCTTCCCATAACCATGGAGTCATGTGTCCATGGGATGGCAGGGGATGGCACACCCCTGCTGGAATACCTGTCTTTACAGCCCCTAACCTGAAAACTGGGAATTTGGTGAGAGGGAGGAAGGTAGCATAAGACTCAATTCAAGCACAGAGAATATTTTGGTGAGAATTTTTTTTAAATTCATCAGCACTGGGTGGGTTCTCACATCCCTAGCTATGAATCATTTGAAGTTTGCTAGGCCTCATGTCTTCCATTAGTCAAGGATATTTGCTTCATTTTCCACCCATTTTTCTTCCTTTTGTCACCTCAACTTTGCTGCCTTCAGGGAAACAATACATTCCAGAGGCTGCCTTGCCCATACAAAGTGTCCAGGATTATTTAGCTCTGGTCCTGTTCATCTCCTACCAATGCAGCCTGAAACTCAGCCCCTATCTGTAATCCAACCTATTTTTCCTAAACAGGAGTTAACTCTTTATTTGTCAAAGGAATAAATGCCTTATTTGCTGCAATATCAGCCACACAGAAATTTCTTCCTCTGAGCCCCAGCCTGCTGCCTCAGTGGTGCAGGAAAGACATGCTGTCAGTTCAGCACTACTTTCTTCTCAAAGGTATTATAGGATCCTGGAATGGTTTGGGTTGGAAGGGACCTTAGAGATCATTTTTTCTAAACCCCTGCCTTGGGCAGAGACACCTCCCACTAGACCAGATTACTCAAAACCCTGCCCAATCTGGCTAAATTCAGCTTAGCTGAGTTCAGCTAAGCTTTCTAACCACAGCTGTCTAAAAATATTCGAAGCCTTCTGGTTCACTATACATCATTTTGATTAATGCCATTGTTATTCCAAGCTGTTACTGTACAGATTTGTATTGGGTTTTGATGTGGTTGAGCTATTAGTGCTACTGATACAGCAATATTGCAAATGCTGGTGTTATTGATAGAAATGCAGTTGTCTTGTGTTGATGTTTTTGCAGATCAAATATCATCTGATAAGTATAATCTCAGGAAGAGAAGTGTTGCTCGTTTTGACATTCAGGGAACTATTTGTATGCAATATTTTGAATTCTCTATTTCAAACACACCTGAGAAAAAATTAGGTTAAGTTAAACCAGCTTAGAGATGGCTGAAGAGGGGCTGAAGTTGGAGGATGGTGTGGGCTCATGTCTGTATCCTTGTGATCCTCCAGCTTCCCTAAAACCATTCTCCACCACCTGCTGGCTCTGGAGCCCGACCCCAGCCCCAATGGTTGGGGGAAACAGCCCAAACATTACTGACCCTTCCAGCCTGATGTAAAAAACCATCTGCATGCAACAGCTTTGTAGGAGACCTGATGGCATTGGATTGGGACCTGGGTGGAAGGTGCTTGATTCTGCCACTTGATTTATTGGCTAGTCATATTAATTTGCTTTTTTGTGAAGGAGGATCATTATGTTGCCAGGTGTTTATTCCAATTGGACAGTGAATCTAGCTAATTGCCAGGGCAAGCACCCAGATCTTGGGAATAACCTTTTGTGAAAACAAAACAAAAACCTAATGTACAAAACAAATGTCTTGAAAATGAAACCTATTCAGGTATTGAATGGGGAGGAATGGGAAAGGAATGGGAAAGGAATTTAGGGCAGGCTGGGGTTGTGGACCCAGCAGCACAGCCTGGAGCAGAGCTCTGGCCTTCAAAGCACAGGTAGGACTTGTCTCAGGGCTGTATCCCGAGAGGATGCTCATCTCTGCTTCCCAAGAGAGGAGTTAATTTCCCCAGCAGGGAGGGGAGTGAA